>APFE030458605.1:120450-143386 GCA_000404065.3 Pinus taeda
AAGCATAAATGATACATTATAATTTATGACACTTAAACATTAAGATTTAATTTACCTCACATTTACTCATAAATGATCACATAATGAAAATAAAAATATCGGAATATCCAAAAGCAACCTTTATTATATATCCAAATCTCAAAATCAGCCTTTATTTATATTAATATATGAGGCTGCAAGTACAATAAAGACTATAAGGCTGCAAGAGAGAGATCCAAATCAGGATTTTTTGCATCCACATCCCATTCTTTAGGACCACTGTTGTATTGGGAGTCTCCTCCTACATAGTTGAACGATCTTAGTGCTCTTGATTAAATACAAGTTTCATACCCTAGTACCCTACATGCTCTTGATTATTGGGAGTTTCCCCTGCATAGAGGGCTTGGTTCTCTTGATTAAATACAAGTTCCATACCCTAGTACATGATAAAATCCAATGGAAACATTGCAATCCCCCCAATTCTGAAATCCTAAAAACAGATAAGTCTGCTGGATTTTGAGTGAGATCTAAAATTCTACTTTCTCCATATGAAATCCAATGAGGGCGAAACCACTCTCAAACATCCTGAGTCATTTCATGGTAATGTTAAAAATTAAAAAAATGAAAAATAAAGGAGAATATCACTTTTACTTTAAGAATTTAATATTACCATGAACTGCATATGCCTCAAACTTTCTGATGAACTGCATATCAACACTAGGGCAAAAATTCACTTTTATAACTTTAGACACGCATCTAAAAGCAACTAGAAGTCACTAGCATACCTTAAAAATAAATTAAAAAAAAACACAAGTAAATGCTAAAACGTGGGTCGTATGGCCGTGAAACGCGTTTCTGGCCGTAGTGGCCACGTTTCAGTTTCGTGAAACGTGGTAGTACGGCCGGAAACACGTTTCACGGCCGTACCAAACGCGTTTCACCGTTTCATACCAGTTTTCGTACGGAAAGGTACCCCTGCCCCACGTTTCCTGCAACATAGAGCGGAATAGTCTATAGCGGATGCGACGCTCGTTACAACCAAAAAATAAAGAAATGTTTGTCTAATATCCCACAGAATAGTCCACAAGAATGGGACAACAATAACAACCATTAAAACACATTCTTGATAAGATAAGTGTTAAAATAACTGAAATAGTTCAACTATCTTAACACATGTGAAAGCAAACATGAAATACAAATATCCACAAAATAGTCTTACAAACATTCATAGTCCATGCATGAAGAACATGTTGGCCTTGAAGGATTTTGTTATTAAGTAAAAGTTCCAAGACACATGTTTACAATGCACATCACTAGCCCTAGTAGTGGAGCATTGGAGCTACTCCTTGCTCCTCAAAGAATTCGCTCATCTCTCTAATGCCTTGCGGGAGGAGCCAAGGTGAAAAGTCCTTTGCTCATACAATGAGGGAGTATATATAACCAAGGGTGACTCTTTGACTATCCTCATGACTGTTTGAATTCCTATGGCTTTTCAACTTACATGAATCTTTACATTACATGTGTGTCCTTTAGACTTCCACTTTACAATACATTTGAATACAATATACATGATCCATAATAGTGATGTGGCATATGACCACTCATGACATGACATGACACTGTTGACATGGACTGCTTGATGATGTGGCAATTTTAAGTCACTGTTGCTGCTAAGTGTTGGATGTCTTCTTGAAGATGCTTTCTCTTCTCCTTCGCATGGATTGGTGATGCAAAATCTTCAATGATCTTTAATCTCGGATGGTGGTCGTAAACTTGTGTCCCTTCGCTTTCTCTTGATTGATCACCTTGTCAGTTCATCTACAAGAGAGTATTTAGGCACGCTTCCCTCCTTATTCTTCTCCATCAGCTTGCCATGACATGATAGGGTACCTTTTCCTACAATTCACTCATGACGAGACGACATCAATCTGAAAATCCCCTAGTCTAAGATGATGCATTATGATCCACCAACTAAGCCCGGAACAAGTGACAAGCTGGGAAGAGGGACTCAGTGACTGCGCAATGTGCAGTTCCAGTAGTCAATGGGAAGAGCTTGAGCTCTAAGACTGTGCAGTGTGTAGTTCAAGGAGGCTTGAAGGACAAAACTGCACAGTGTGTATCTCAAGGAGGCTTGAAGGACAAAACTGCACAGTTTCTAGAGCCAGTGGGGTTAGGTTGAGGGAATGGACATTGGGAGAGCCAATTGCACAGTTTTGGGAGTCAAGGAAGGTTAGGCTTCTGCGCAGCTGTGCAGTTCAAGCACTCACGGGATGAGCTTGAGGCTTGAAGATGCGAAGTGCGTAGTTCAGGCCATGTTGGATGACATAATTGCGCAATTCTGGAAGTCAAGGTCGGGGCTTGGGCACATGAATTGCGCAGTGCCAAGAAGCAAGGTCACAACTTAGAGGGTTGAGACTGTGCAATGCACAGTTCAGAAGGGGTCTGGTGAAGCTAAGTTTCTTGATCGGGAATTTTTTCGAAAATGGCTAAGTGTGTGACAGGTGATGTACTGTGATGAACCTTGGCTATGATCACACACTTAGCATACTTTGATGACACGACAACATAGATCATCCAAACACATGAATAAAGCATTTCCCTCCATGCGGCTGCTTTACGAAAAGACATGACAAGTGTGACACTTAGATAGACTTTGGGACGATTGTGACGACACTTGTGCGATAGTGCTTAGGACTTTGTGTATGGATACGACAAATGTTTACATAGTTAGAACAACTCATATACGGAAAGGTAGACCTTTGAAACCATCAGAAAAGGTTTGTAAACATTGCGTGACAGCGCAACATGCCAAAAGATGATAGTTAATCCAACATGCAAAGGGGAACAAAACACTACAAGGAAGCTCATGAAATAAGCTCTAGTGTTTGCAACAACAATGTACCAGACCAAGGAAGGCTTTGAAATTGAGTGTAAGCCAAAATTATGGACGATATTGCAACAACTACAACACTTGTGACACATTGGTTGAACTCCAGCGTCTCTATCTCGGTTAACTTCTTTTGTGCAGGGCCTCGGTTCTTCAGGGAGTATTGATTCATCATGCAAATTACTTCGGTCTTCCCACTTACCCCACGAATAGACATGATCCCCCTTTATACCTTCTTGATTGAACACAACATAAGATTCAACATAATCACAATGTTTCGAGTTGGGAAGGGTAGTAAGCTCGCGAGCTTAAGATTTTCAGTGTTTGATTTTTCATCTTTGGTGTTGCTTCGATGCCAGCAAGCCTGGACAGTACCCGACAAAGTCACGCAAGAACACAAACATTGCTTTGCTGCCAGCGAGTCTGGACGTACCTCGGTGGAGTTTCTTGCTTCACCTCTCTACACAGGAAGCCTTTATATTCTTTCGCTTTTCTTTATTTATTTTAAGAGAACTGTACATCATCACTTATTTATTTTGGGGCAGAAGAGGGATCTTGAATCATTGAGAGCAGAAGAGGTTGTTCCTTTAGAGAAGCATATAGAGACCTCTGATTTAGGTTTGCTCATTTAGGTTTTTTTCCCTTCTCCGTTTCTACTAGTTGGATAGGCTTGAAGACACCAAAATAGAAATACCGAGTGTAGGCATGAGGTTTCCGAACTAGGCATGAGGTTTCCGAACTAGACATGAGTTCATGGTTGGAACAAAACTCTCCTTATGGACGGATCGTATTTTCCATCGGAACTTCATCGGCCAAAGGATGTAACCAACACGAGGAATATGGACAAAAATCTAGCCAAATGCTGAAGTGTCACAAGACTCTTTATAGTTCGGCCACACACATACTTAGAAGCCACAACATGTTTGTGCACAACACTTATTCATATAATAAAAACCAAAACAAAACTCAAACAAACAAACAAACAAGAAAAGAAAAGACTATGTACACAATGTAGGGCACAACCCCAGATCTTCATTGAAAATAATATTTTAAGTCTTAGCCATTGATAGGGAGAGATTCAATCTTCCCATCAAGTGATTGAAGACGATAAGTGTGCTGGCAAAGCTTTTCTTGCACCGTGAATGGCCCAATCCACAGGGACTGAAACTTAGTGTGTTTGCCTTTGTCCTTGTGAGATTTATCCCAATTTAAGACTAAGTCATCCACACTAAAGTTGTTTTTCCCCACAGACTTCTTGTCAAGCCACCTCTTGATACGATTCTGATGATGTGAAATTTTTTATTTTGCTTTCAACCTTTCTTCCTATAGTTTATGAAGGGTGTCCATCCTATGTTGAACTAACAAACATGGCTTGACTTGGGATTCTTGTGAGAGTTGGAGCGCAAGCAAGTAGATGTTGGGAGGGAGGATGGATTCTTTTCCGTACACCAGGAAGTAATGGGAGGTGTTCAGGGAAGGTTTTAGCGTGACTAGGTCAGCCCATAAGGCATTTACCAAAGCGGAGTGCCAGATTCGCTACTAAGAGAATATGGTCTTTTTCATAATGCGGATTAGGTTCTTATTCATGGATTTAGAAAGACCATTCCTCTGCAGATAATAATTAGCTTAATGTTTCAATATAATACCATTTTCCAATAGTAATGTCTTAGCAATGAGAAGCATGTTGCATTGTCGAAAACAAGTGAAGTAGGAATGCCAAACCTGGAAATGATGTTCTGCTGCAGAAAGCTAATGACTTCTTGATCATTCACTTGTTTGAGTGGAACTGCTTTTGTCCATTGCGTAAAGTAATTTGTGGCAGTAAGGATGTAGCGGTGCTTGCATTGATGAATGCGGGAAAATCTCCCCAGTAATGTCTAAATCCCACTGTTGAAAAGGTTTTTCCACTGCAATGGGCTGCAGTGGGTGGATGAATTCTTGTTTCTGCTGGCACACCTCTGATAGATCAGACACTTGCGGGCATAAGCATGAGCGTCTCTGAATAATGTATGCAAGTAAAAGCAAACCTGCATAAACTTAGCGTTGTGTTGCTTGCGAAGTGTACCCTAACTGGTCCGTCGTGGAGATCATGCAATACCATTTCTGAATCATTTGCTTCCAAACACCTGAGCAGTACTCTATTGTGATGCTTTCTGAACAACACCCCATGCACCAACTGATAGGATAGTGCTTTAAGTCTGAGTTCCCTCTTTTGCCATGTGGAAAAATGGGAGGGAAATGTGTCGCGCTCAAGGTATTAGTGCACATCAGTGTCTCGAGATTTGTGCTAGTAGTGGGGGAGGTTCGCTCAACGTTGTACATCTTGATTTCTTTCTCCCATCCTGAAAGACCCTCTTCTTCTTCCCTTGTGTTTACTGCTTATGTCGCTAGTCGACAAAGACCATGGCCCTTGATTGTGTGAACTGGCTTGATTTCTAGATCATATTCTTGCAACCCGATCGTCCAGTTCGCTCTCCTTTCACCCAGTTCTTGTTGAATGAGCAATGATCTGACTGTTGGGTGCGGGACAAAGATAACATAATGATTTTTCAATAGGTAGGGACGAAAACGCTTTACTGCCTTGTATACTGCATAAGCCTGTTTATCCACGATGGGGTAGTTAAGCTCTAGTCCTTGCAGAGTTGTGCTCATGAAGGAGATAGGCCATTTGTTGTTCAGTTCATCCTTTTGAGTGAGTACAGTGGCGAGAGAAGTGTCAGAAGCAAAACTGTAGAGCAAAAAATATTTATTGAAGTCTGGGTTGTAAAATGCGGGTGCTTCTGCTATAGCTTGCTTAATACGGGAAAATGCTTCATTTTCCCTTTTATCCCATTTATAAATCACATCCTTCTTCACCATCTCCTATATTGGTTTGGCAATCTGGGCATAGTCGGAGATGAACTTGTGGAGGAAATTGATTTTCCCCAAGAAGGACTGCATAGCCTTTTTATTCATGAGGAAGGGAATGCGTGATTGTCTTGACCTTGTCCAGGTCTACCTTAATCCCACTTTTGGCAATAATGTGGCCCAAGAGATTACCCTCGGACACTGCGAAGATACTTTTCTTGGGATTTAAGGATATCTCGTACTTGCGACATTGCTCAAAATCCTTCTTTAAGTGGCTTATGTGGTCTAACATCTATTTGGAGAATACTGTTACATCGTCAAGATAAATCACTATGCTCTGTCCAATTAGTTTGCGGAAGGCAATGTCCATAGCGCGTTGAAATGTTGCACCAACATTGATTAGCCCAAATGGCATTCATCTGAATGCGAATGTGCCCCACTTCGTTCGGAACATGGTTTTGAGTCTATCAGGCTCTGCAACCAAAACCTGGCAAAATAACCATCTAACAAAGAAAACATTTCAGACCCTTATATTGTTTGCAATATTTGTTCCATGGACGACACGTGGTAGTTGTCCTTGTCTGAGGCCTGATTGAGATTTCAGAAATCTACACACAAGCGGATTTCCCCGGACTTCTTTCTCACAGGGACCAAATTTGACAGCCATGTTGAGTGTCGCACTCTGTATATGATCCAGGCATCCAAAAGCTTCCTCAACTCTTTCTGAATAAGAGGCTCAAGTGTTGGATGTACTTTTCTCAACTTCTATTGGACTGGCTTGGCCACTTTATCGGTATCACATGCTAGATGATTCATGTGTCATGTTTTAAGCTCATTGTACGTCCATGAGAACACATCTTGGTATTGCTTGAATAAGCGGATAAATGCTTGCAACTCTTGTGGTGTACAACAAGTGCTGAGATTGACATACTTCGGATCTTTTTTTGTTCCCAAGTTAATTTGTTCATGTGACAGTGTGGAACTGTGGGTCTTAGCATTGACAGGTCCCTGAAAGCGATTTTGCATGTCATATAGCTTCTCTAATGATACCATACTCTTGGGGATGAGGTTTCCTTTACTTGCACTGGCTGCATCCTGCAATGCCTTTTTGTTCTCATCCTCATTGATCGCAGCGTCTTTGAACACATCAACGTTCGCCTTGAAGCACAGTATCTGATGGTCATCATAAAAAACGCATAAATCAGTGATATTGTCAGGGATGGAAGGCTTACAAAGAATTTCAACAGAAATACCATCCCTCAGTGGTGACAACCTAGCAACAACATTTGCTAATGCATCTGCAATTGTGTTACGTATTCTTGGAACATAAATAATATTGAAAGCTTGGAAATGTGAAATCAGATGCCATACCTCTTGTTGATAACTTCTAAGATGAGGTGACACACAATGTATGGTATTGTGTACCTGTTGCACCACAATTTTTGAGTCACCTACTGCTTTCAAGATGGCAACATTGAGGTCAATGGCTCTTTGCAAGCCCAAGATGAGTGCTTCATACTCTGCAGTGTTGTTTGTGCACTCAAATTCCAAGTGGTTAGAGATCAAATGCTTCCTCTGTAGCGAGTCTATTAAAACGCAACCAGCTCTAAAGCCCTCCTGTGTTTTGGAACCATCGAAGTACAAAGTCCACATATCATATGTACAAGGACTAGGAACTACACTAGTACTTTTACTACTACTAACTGTACAAAGGTCATTATCACCAGTTGGACTAGGAAGGAGCTCCAACTGTGTATCTGGTGGGACTTGGGATGGCTACACAAGATAACACTCCAGTTGGGTTTCCAGGAAGCAATTGCCGAAAAGTAGTTCTGCGAAATCCATCAGTTCGTTCTGTCTATCCAAGGGAGTGATAATGTGTTTCATATATCTTTCTAATTCCACCCTGATTTGATTATTTTTGCCCTTATACGGAAGGCATAGATGTGACTAGTCTGTGGAAAAGTACCCTTGTAGCTTGCTAAATTAGTCTTTGCTCAACAACACTCCATATGCTTCCAGAATGTCCACAATCCCTATGTTGATACATTGGTGGACCCGTCCGTCGAATGATAAACAGATGATGACATCTCTGAGTTCACCAATTGCATGGACATGAGTTTTGTCCAGTTGAATAATCTGTGCATCTGTTTTGTCCTATTTTGCATTGATCTTCTTGGCAACATATAATGGAATTACGTTCACCGATGCACCAAAATCAACCAAGCAATTGTGTACATTGAAATTAAAGATTTCGAAATGTTAACAAGAAAGGTGGGCAGAGAGTATCTGCCTCCATCGTTAAAGCATTGAGTACAAATTCGAGAGAACCAAAAGACATACCCGATCCCTTGTCTGAAGAGGTAGCATTACCTATGGTGGTCTGCCCAAGTTCCTATAGAGGATATCCCGCTGGCTCGTGATCTATTTTAACTCAAACATTGAAATGTTTGCACGAACCTTCTTCATGTCTTCAACTATGTTGTAGTCCACAGCAAGAAGAATGGATGAAGTGTCTGGGGATGTAACTTAGTTTGTGGCTTATGGAGTGATGGTTTTTCCTTACTGCTCACAGAAGCACTTTTCATTGACATTGCTTTCCTAGACTTGCTCTGAGTGTCATGTGCTGAGTTGACCGGTGGGCTGATTTTCCTTAACATATTTTCTTTAAACTTTTGCTTCGGAAACTCAACTGTAGTGGTTGGCTCTTGGCTTCTCAATTTATACTGGTTGGTCTACTTTTGGACCAAGGAAGGCTTCGAAATTGAGTGTAAGCGAAAATTTTGGAGGGTGTTGCAGCCTAAGTTATCGCGTTCGTGTTCGTGTTCAAGTTTGACGACTTTGAAGTTCGAATTAAGTTTGACACCTCAAATTTTTCCAATAAAGTTCGACATATAGAAATTTGAATAATAATAATATTAATGAATTTTATGCAGACAAAAAGACAAAAAACACGTGACATACATAAACCATTGTTACAACCTACAGGGCTGATCCATCAATGTATGTTTAGTGAAGATGACATCGAGTTCCAATGCTCATACTTGGTGTATCAGTACTGTCTGAATAATCTCTCTCTCTCTCTCTCTCTCTCTATATATATATATATATATATAATTTTAAGTAGACAAAAAAACACGTGACATACATAAACCATTGTTACAGCCTACATGGTTGATCCATCAATGTATGTTTAGTGAAGATGACATCGAATTCTAGTGCTCATACTTGGTGTATTAGTGCTGCTAGAATAAATGATTAGAGTAAGGAGTTCCATTTAGTGGGTTATTTGTCGTGACATTTAAGTTTTTAACCATACACCATATGCTTGTCACAAATTACAATGCTCTTTAAATTTGTGAGGAATATTGCTACAGAATTATGAGACATCATTCATCATAGTGTGAGTGTCATGTCCCTTCTCAAGCACATTTGTAACAGGCTGCTGCTACACAATTTTTGCACAATTTTGGCTAATGAAGAGAACCCATTATTTTCGACTTAGGGACTGAGGAGGAAATTTGACTTTATTTGGTTCCTAGTGGAATGTGGGGGCCACCCACATGGGAGTTCGAATTGGCCCATTCGAATAGCTTGGAGGGAGTCAAATAGGTGGATGGAGGGGCCCACATGAGGCTAGGGAGGCCCAAGGAGTTATAATGAGGGAGCATCTCTCATTTTGGATTCACTCTTACACCTTGCAATCAAAATTACTTGACTGTTCGCTCTATTGTTTAGCTGAGTCAACTGGTTGTTTAGCCACGAATCTCTCAAGCGGGAGATTCAACCTCTACTTCGGGGGACCATCTGTGCCCTCCCTAGAGAGGAAGTTCCATAAGTATTTCAAGAGTTCCAGGAGTGTGTTGCAATACTACCATTCAGCCACAACAGGGAGTGCGTATTTCTGGCTATCTGGAGAATACACAAGGGGAGTTTGGAGCTATCAGTAATCAAGCATTTCCCGGGAGAGTTACAGGATTGGGAGAGTAGCAAAGGGACAACCTATCTTGCGAGTTTGGAGCCAACAGGACCATCATCCCAACAGTCCGATTTATAGTTCCTTGGGCCTGCGCAGTGAGCCATCACTAGGCTCACGTGGGAGTTGGAGGAAGGAATTGTAGAGCTAGCGTTGGCTGGGAGAAGTAGGAGATCACTAGGAGGGCCATTTGAGGAGGATTGTTGGAGTTGGGAGAGCAAAGATTGACAAGATCAGTCACAACAACATAATTCGAAATTGGAGGAGGGCCAAGTTGTGAAGGCTGGAACCAAGGGAAACCCTTTCTGGGTTTTTCTGGATTTTGGGCAAGGATCACACTCCTAAATTTGTAGAATTTTCTTGGCAGATCTAAGGGGTCAAATAGGGGTCCCAATTCAGCCAGCAGCTAAAGGAGCTAAGGGGAATTTCGGCCAAAATTCCTAGGTCAACATTTGGCCAATTCCTTCATGGGATTTTCTGGGTTTAGGTCAAGGAGCAAGAAGCTGAAATCTCATAATTTTCTGAGCATGGGAAGTGATGATTCCAGCCCTTTGAAGTTAGCAGACAAAAGCAATTTTCTGGGGTAGGGCAGTGCAGTGTGGTGCAGCAGTTGTAGTAGCCTTCAATTCACCATTTTCTCACCTGGGTTTTGTCATGCTTGTCCATTGAGACAAACATATGTGCACCATTCTATTTTACTATTGTATTTTCTCCTAAAGAAGTAATAAAATGGCTCAACAGTTCTCCATTTCTAGTGTTTCCATGGGTGCTTAATGTATATTTCGTTTTTCTGATAGCTGGATTGTTTGCATGATTTTTATATCACTTACATTCCTGTTTAGGAACATTACAGTGGTATCAGAGCCATAATCTTGGCTCAGCCTGTGGGAAAGATTATAATCAATCAACATGGCAATCACCTGGAATGAGGTGGTGAGGATACAACAAATGATGATTGATGTGCGGAATAAATTGATTCATTCCTCAATTGGGAATCCGGACATGATTGCAATTGATGTGGAGTTATTGGGGGAAAAATGGAGGGCATACTAATCATTGGGTCATGGCGTTCAAACATCCCTCTCTTTTTGGGAATTCTGGGAACTAAGGGTATGGACAAACCAATGGAGATTTAGTGGGATTTTGCAAGGATGATGAGAAGTATTAAGAAAAAAGATGAAAGAGTAGTTGAAGGGGCCATGGTTGGCAAAGAGATAGTTGAGCATACACCTATTGATGACGTATTCAGGGTTGTGACCGAGTTCTCAGGTGATAACAATGCACCACAGGTTGGTGTGGTGCTGGAAGACAACTCCACTGTTGTTGAGGAGCCGATAGGTATAGAGTCCTCTAGATCTATGATAGAGTTGCCAGATGACAGTCGCCTACAACTGACTAGTGAGCATATCGTGCATATTGGGTTGTCTATGGAGGAGCAGTCGAAGGCTTATGTCGAGCTTGTGATGGAGGAGGATGTGCAACCATCCCTTGGGCTAGCCATTGATGAGGGGCAGCATAGAGGTCAAGCGTTGGGTTTTCAACACAGTTCACTTCAGAGGCCCGCTGGTGGGGTCTATAGCATTATCAACCCACCCTAATGCTTTGGATTGAGGGAGGCTGAGTTGTTTAGATGTACCCAAGGGGGTGGACAAGTGAGTAGGATTGAGCTGAGCATGATACCACATCAGCTTGGAGGGATTGTTCCTTACACAGAGGATTGCACATTCGATCTCTCCTTTGGGATTCGATGGTAAGAGGTATTAAGCTGGTACTCGATGGAGCAGGTTAGGCGGTTGGATACATCCATGGCCACATGTCAGCAAAGGCCATGGATTACCAGAGGGACTCGAGGGTAGGACTATTTTTGGGATCCAGGTGGGATTTTCCATCACATCATAGAGTTGGTAGGTGATGGTAGTAGCTACGGGATGGGTTTGATGCTTGAGCGCACCCACATTTTCAGATCTACATCAAAGCCCCAGTCAGCACTAGTGACAGGATGGTTTGATAGGCGAGCAGACAGATTTCATGAGTTGTCTTGGCATATTGACAGTGCATGGAGTCACAGGGTGCTTATATTACTCTGGCAAGAGCTCGTAGGATGAGGTGGCATTGACAAGCTATCAGTTAGGGCATTGTATGGAGAGAGTGCTCTCTTACTAGCATAGGGGACGCATGGACTATTGAGGATAGGCACAATAGTGTCATTTCCGTTAGCATGTGGGTAGTCGGGCCGCTCAAGTCTTTCGGAGTAGATGGGGGGATGTGGCCCACATCATGAGGGCGTACTAGCAGAGAGGTCGATATTTTTTCCTGTATGTTACAGGGTGGTATGATAGTGGGTAGTGGTACACAGGACTACACATAGTTATGTCATAGCGTCCAATATTATGTAGAGGGATACAGTTTGATGCATACAGACCCAACGTTAGGCCATAACATCCAGTGGTGTGCAGGGCTATGGAGCTAGGAGTAGGGGCTTGTAAAGGAGCATGGAGATATAGGGTGGTGTGTCATAGTATGTTGGATTGCGCTGTGGTGTGGGAGTGCCTCACATCGCATTGAGCACATGCGTGGAGTGACAGGTATAGTGACACATGTAGGACCCAAGCCAGTACAAGATGGCATATCCGTAGCCGAGGGTATCCAGCGGTGTACAGGGGTAGGCCATGGTGTACAGTGGCATGTCCAAGAGTACTGTGATGATCGGTGGCATGCAGGGGTGTATAGCGCTGCACAACGAGGTCATGGAGTGTTGCCTCCAGGGAGACCCTTGGATGGAAACACCGGGCATACCTTTGGGTGTAGTTCACCCAAGATCAATGGGGACACAGATGAGCGATACTTGATGGTATCCGTGGGGACTCACATGCTTGACTTACTTCTATATCCCTCATGGGCGCACTCGATTTTGTTGTCGACTTTCTCCACTTTGGGCATGAGCCACGGGGGACGAGGAGCTCACCCGAGATATTTCGGTGAGACTCAACGCACTAGGGGGGAGACATTTCAGTAGTGGCGTCGGGTTGGTGCGTCAGTTGATAGCCACTGGTTGGGGGATGTGGTGATCATCTGCAGGGGTGGCATATCTTTCATCACCGAGCCTATGTCTAGGGATCTAGTCCCGACGGAGACATGTGTCACTCTTTTCTCAGGGCATGTTGGGACTGAGTATGAGCAGAGGATAGCGGTTACGATTGAGGTCGTTTCCCAATATGTGTCCAGGCTCCAGACCTTATATTGGCACATTATCGATAGGGCAGATGGCAGAGCTAGGGGAGATGGTTGGTAGGGATAGGAGGGATCCACATACCCTGAGTCGATTACCAGTATCGGATACTTATCTTTTGGTTGCATTCAGGTGGTAGCTCTTTGGCATACGTGGCTTCTAGCGATCATTGGTACTACACAGTGGTAGGCACAGGGTAGATTAACATGCATCAGATAAGCCCACGATATCTGGGGCCTATATAGTGATCACATGCAGGGACTAGAGACGAGGGCCAAAGGGATTTCGTCGGTTGACAGGGCTATGCTACAACAGCTCTGGCTATGGGATGCAGGGATTCAGTTGATCGACAGATCACTTGTGATGAGTGGAGTCGTGGCAGAGAGTGATATAGTTCGCTCGTGGGATGCCACATGGGGGTTCACAGAGGGTTTCATCATATGGGGAGGCAGACATTCTCTGTTGTTGCACAGGTTCAAAGTTAGATTTGGATGGGTAGGCTTGGTTGCCATGGATCAAAGTTAGATTTGGATGGGTAGGCCTAGTTTCCATGGAGATGCTCATACAGGATGTGTCTCGCCTCTTTTAGTATTCCACCATCGAGTTCCAGGAGAGGAGGATACTGACTGTGCATGATGGGGAGTATGACATAGTCAGAGTAGCGCAACGTTAGCATGGTGGTACCACTTTGGGACTAGCAGGGAACTGGGGCATCACAACTCTTCACAGCTCAATAACCTTTAGGGATGTGTTGACTACTGCGGGGGGAGATCATACAAATCTTCCATTAGTCTTTAGCGAGTCACTGATGGAGCAGGGAACTTCTGGTACTTTCACTGGGTAGGATAGTGAGTGGAGCGAGGGGAGGTTCATGTTGGACAGGATTGCCTGGGATCCTGGTATTGAAAGATTCCTCCATATCAGGACAGTGCAGAGGTCAGGCATGATCCAATGGCACATCTGGGACCCTGGCACATTTTGCAGTAACAGTGGGGAGCAACAGTTAGAGAGGTTGCTTGCTCAGGCATTGCTTGAGGACAAGCGATTTTTGGTGCATTGGAAGAGTTTGCTGGATGAGGATGCCACCTGGGAGGGTGAGCACATTTTGGAGCACCCAGTTGTGAGGTTGCTTGAGGGCAAGCAACATTTGGGAGGGGAACACTGTCATGTCGCTTCTCAAATACATTTGTAACAGGGTGCTACTACACAATTTTGCACAATTTTGGCTAAGGAATAGAATCGATAATTTTCGACTTAGGGGCTTAGGAGGAAATTCAACTTTATTTGGTTGCTAGTGGAATGTGGGGGCCACCCACATGGGAGTTCGAATTGGCCCATTCGAATAGCTTGGAGGGAAAGTCAAATAGGTGGATGGAGGGACCCACATGAGGCTAGGGAGGCCCAAGGAGTTATAAGGAGGGAGCATCTCTCATTTTGGATTCATTCTTACACCTTGCAATCAAAATTACTTGACTGTTTGCTCTCCTGTTTAGTTGAGTCAACCAACTATTTAGCCATGAATCTCTCAAGCAGGGGATTCAATGCCCACCATCCATGCCCACCCTAGAGAGGCAGTTCCATAAGTATTTCATGAGTTTCGGGATTGTGTTACAACACTACCATTCAGCCACAACAGGGAGTGCGTATTTCTGGCTAGCTGGAGAATATGCAAGGGGAGTTTGGAGCTATCAGTAATCAAGAATTTGCTGGGAGAGTTACAGGATTGGGAGAACAGTAAAGGGCCAGACTTTCTTGCGAGTTTGGAGCCAGCAAAGCCAACATCCCAACAGTCCGATTTGCAGTTCCCTGGGCTTGCGCAGAGAGCCATCACTAGGCTCATGTGGGAGTTGGAGGAAGGAATTGTAGAGCTGGAGCTGGTCGGGAGAAGTAGGAGATCACTTGGAGGGCCATTTGAGGAGGATTGTTGGAGTTGGGAGAGAAGATATTGATAGGATCAGTCACAACAACATAATTCGAAATTGGAGGAGGGCCAAGATGTGAAGGGTCAATTTTTGAAGGTTGGAACCCATGGAAACCCTTTTTGGGTTGTTCTGGGTTTTGGGCAAGGACCACACTCCTAAATTTATAGAATTTTCTGAGCAGATCTAAGGGGTCAAATAGGGGTCCCAATTCAGCCAACAACTAGAGGAGCTAAGGGGAATTTGGGCCAAAATTCTGAGGTCAACATTTGGCCAATTCCTTCGTGGGTTTTTCTGGGTTTAGGCCAAGGAGCAAGGAGCTAAAATCTCATAATTTTATGAGCATAGGAAGCGGTGAGTACAACCCTTCGAAGTCAGCAGACAGAGCAGTTTTCTGGGGTAGGGCAGTTTAGTTTGGTGCAGCAGTGTAGCAGCCTTCAGTTCAGCGTTTTCTCACCTGGGTTTTGTCATGCTTGTCCATTGAGACAAATCCAGGAGCACCATTCTATTTTACTATTGTATTGTCTCTTGAAGAAGTAATAAAATGGTTAAGCAGTTCTCTATTTCCAGTGTTTCCATGGGTGCTTAATCTATATTTCATTTTTCTGATAGCTGGATTGTTTTCATGCTTTGTATATCACTTACATTCCTGTTTAGGAACATTACAGTGAGCCACATTTATCTTCCATAAATTAATACACAGATGAAAAATCCTAGACATGTCCACATCCTCTAGTCTTGTCAATTATTATTATTGGATTTGTGAAATTTTAAGGGAGTGTTTGTTTTGAGAATTATTACCATGAAACACTAATGACAATGAAAATTCTCACCTGCTCCTATTTATGTCCACTCCCATTAACACCGACTGTAACTGACACTAAACAATCCGGGAATATAAAATAAAACACAGTGTGTGGCTGCAAGGTGGAGACTCGAGAACCAAGATGAGCTTACAGTGGAGGCTGGAGAGCCAAGAGTGAGTCTGGACGCGTGAAGGATCGAGTGAGTAGTAAGGGTCTAGGGATGAGTGTGTAGGCAGTAGTGGTGCGAGTCGATGGTCATATGCAAGAGTGAGAGTTTCACGACCACCTAATTTTTTACCAATTTTTTTTTGTTGTTTAATTTTAAATCCTGGAAAACATCGAACCAAAAAACTTGTAAAATGAACTCCATCGAATTTCTGGCGAATTTTACTGATTTTTTTGCAAATTCGTCACAGGTTTGTGTTCGGCTTGAATTTTGATGAACAAAAACGAATTTGTTGAAATTGCCTTAATATTCGGTGAATTTTGAATTTGAAGGATTAAATTCGTCGAATTTGGTGACTTAGTTTGCAATAGCTACAACAAAACCTTTTGTTCTCTTTGGATCTTGCCATCCATGGCTCTTTTTCTTTGAACCGGGTGGGAAAAGACCCCTTGCAAAAAGGGGCATGCATTTTGCAGATGACTGGGCTGTTGACAACTCCTGTAGTGGAAATTCATGTTTTCATAACCCACTAGTTGCGAGTAAACCCTACCCTCCACTTGAAAATGATTTTATCATGAAACCCTTTACTGAGGTCCTCTTCTACACATATGCGAACAAATGTGAGAATTCCTTTTGAAATCCTTTTTGTGTCTACTTTGATGAAGCTGCCTAGTAAATCTCCCACATCAGCTAAGATATCAAGTTGTGTCAAATGGATGGGAAGGTTAGAAAATCTTACCCATACAAGAGTTGCCAAAGCTATCGTGGAAAGAGGATAAAAATTAGGAAACCATGGTTGAAATGAAAGACCAGAGCGACCCCAAAACGAGGGTCCCTGACAAAAAATCTTCAGTCAATCTTCTAAATTTCTGAAAAGCACCACAAAGAATCCTTTTGAGCAAAAATGCAACTCTATATTCTGGGACTAGTTTTGGCATACCCATTCTCAAAGAGTAGATGATGATGTCCAAAATCCATTAAAATGACGAATAATCGCATGCCATTCATAATCAACGACCATGAAGTTGGATATAAGATTATTCACTTCAAGAGATGGAGTGTCCCAATCCGTTGATCCACAATGAATGTTGGCCCTGAGAGATCTTTGGGATTCGAAGGTGAAAGTCCGAACTTTAGGGCATGCTTAAGGGACTTGGGTTGGAAGGAGGAAGGCACCCCCCATCCTTTGGCTCCACCTCTTAGTTTGGAGACTAAATAAATAGAGGCATCCTTGGCTATGTTGTGCTCTCTGAGGGATTTCAGGACTTGAAGGTGTCGTTCACCATGTAGGAACTAGATATTGTTAGAGGGGATTCACAGCTGGTCTTGAATTTTGGTAGTGAGTGAAGAGATGAGATATGAGTCTTTGACCAGTAGAGAGAAGTAAACTCTTGAGAATGGTCTCACAAAGACCATAAAATTTACCAGATTGGTGGTAAAAACGTCATCTTGGATGCAGAGAAGACTTTGTAGCAGAAAAGATTGTCCCTGATTTTACACATGAAATTACAAATTCGTGAGCAGAGTCAGGAAAGATATTGAAATCAAATTCTACAAAAACAATTCCATTACTCTAAGCTTGCAAGTCCCCAACATTTGAATTGTCCCCGCTAGAGTTGTCGTCCCTCACTCCCTTGCGGGGTGGTGGCCGCTGCACTTATGCTCCCCCCAATTCATAGAAATCCCACGTAGGAGCTTGTTGGAAATGTCCAGAATGCATTTGAGAGCCACAATATCAATGATTTCCTGCTTCAAAATAAACGATCCTCCATAACCTGTTAAGTTATGGTATGTTCTATGCTTAGAGCAGTTTACTTCTTTTTATTATTATTATCCACAGATTAACAATCACATGTACATCAAGTAAAGTGCAGATAGAACATTAAACGATTGATAGAAAACAAGCCAAGACAAGAGACACAAGGTGTGGCGGCTAGCTAGGGACAAACCCCAATATGGGGAAACCCTTTGTTCAAATCTTCTTTTATCTTCAATAATTTTGCAGAGAGAAATGGTACAAAAATCTGATTTGCATTAGCAGCAGCAAACCCTAGATCAGCCCTAAACTAGGGCAAACAATATCTTGCAAACCGACTGTTGGGTTGCCTTGATTCCTTCACCAAAATGTACAGCCTTTTGAGGAGAGTCAGTTCCACCTACAACGCAGTTCTGAGAGAGTCAGATGGTCAACGCTGATCAAACTTCCGATCTGCAGTTGCAGCCCTAAATTTTGTGTCCTTCCTTCCAGACGTGTGAGAGAAGAGTCCCTTTCCGCGCAGTAGGAGAAGAGCCTCTTTTCTGCGCAGGAGAGAGAGAGATCTGTGCAGGAGAGAGATAGAGAGAGAGATGTGATGAGATGTGTGTGTCCAAATGAGGAAAAGACCTCCTGTATTTATATACAAATGTTGATGATGAATAGATGTGTCTGTTGGGCTTCTGAGCCTACATGAGTTGCTGGTCGGCTTGTTAATTATTCCATAATCAAAATAAATTCATATCTCCATAAATACTTATCGGAATCGGATGATCTTTAGATCAATCCTACACCTCTCAACGAGAGGAATCTAGGGAAAATATTATCAGCCATGAATAAGGTGACCCACATGGAGTTTGGCCCTAGTTGCCAATTTTAACATAACCATACAGAGTACTCAAGTTGGACGCAACCTCTTTAACTTTAGGACTATTTGTTGGGAAAATTGTTGATTACAGATCCCCAGATTCATAAATAATGACATGACCTGGGTTGTAAACCCTCAGGCGATCAAAATTAATTCCCTTCCTCAACAAAGCTTGGCTACAATCATAAGGCTTCGCATGCATCATGACACCGCTCTCGGGCATAAATAGGCCATTCATGAGGCTTGTCCCATCCATGATGAATAAAACGTCAGTGACTGCCATTAAGCGGATCTAGCTCACGATGCCCATCTCCTAGGTTACTGCGGATAAATCTTTGTTGTTATGTCTATTGTATGGAATGACTTGTTATCTAGGGTTTTTCTATTGTGCCATTTATTATTGAAAATCAATGTATAGAATCTAGATACTAACATTGTATGTGTTACTCTTGTATAAGATGTGAATGAAAATCCCCTTGCTGTATCTTTAAACTAGCTCTCCCAAGTGACCTTCATTCCTCACAAAAGTGATAGTTAGGGTTTTGAACTAGGGCTTCAAAACTCCCTAACTCCTTACCAAGATTTAGCAAACGTTTCACTCCCATAGACCCCATCATCCCAAGGATTAGGCATTGGCATTGTCACTTGGTTGGTCACTCACAAATTTAACCACAAAACTCATTTCGCTCTCCTTTTCTAATTTTTGGCCTTCTTAAGGTCAAGTTGCTAGCCAAGGCTAGGGCACAAGTTGACCTAGAGAGGGAATTTTGCCTTGTGGAAGGATTGAACATTGGAAGGAGCCTTGAGGCTTGATTGCCTCAATATCAACTTCCTTTAGTGGCCAATCTAGCCAATCTAAGGTTGAATTCTCTTGCCCTAGGTAGATTTTGCCCTAGGAAGCCCTAGTTTTCCCTAGGCTTGAAATTGTGGGCTTGTTGAAGGTTTCTTATTCCATTTGATTGCTAATATTCATTGTTGGAAACCTTCTCTTGGCCTCTTGATTCTAGGTCAATCCATTTGGCTTTCTCTCTCTCAAGACCTAGATAATTTGTGCCCTAAATAGGTCTTTTTACAAGATGTGAATTGCCTTGCCTAGCTTATTGAGCCTTGTCCTTGAGAAGAGTTATCCTCTATAAGCCTCTCTTGTCACCTTGATCCTGGAATTTGATATATCCCTAGGTGAGCTATCTAATGGGAAGCCTCCCAGTGGTGAAAGTCCACAAAGAGTAGGAGGTAGTGGTTGTGGTGACAGTGGGCCACATCTCATTGTTATCAACTTATCCCTTATTCTGATTCTTGTCTTGTACATCACCCCCCTACAAGACTTGCTAGATTTTGAGGCAGCACACCCTATTGATACTTTATAAAAGCACATAAAGTTAACCCATCATGATTTCATATGTAATTGTCATTGTTTTAATATATATATATATATATTTTTTCTTCTTTAAGGATTTTGACCACAGTCCCCTATGTTAGGAACACTCCAGTGTCCCCTAAAATTTGGCGTCTGCCTCCACATGTCCTTGGAATGCATTTCCATGTTCCCTACATATTCATGTCACAGAACATTGAGTTCTACCTAAGGATAGAATCCTCACTTATAATAAGAAATATCCTGTTAGGAATGAGAGCTTATCTTTTGAAACCTTCCTTGATAGTCTGAACTCTGTGCTGTATGATATATGCAGGTGTAAACTGTTATAACTCTTCTGTTTTGTATTTCTAAGGATTTATTGGGAAAAATGTTTTCTTTTGAAAGTTGTATATAAGTCACTTTCTCTTTTACTGAATTCTTATAATTGGATTTCTATTTACTATTGACAAAGTACAGGTTTTTGGTGTATAACTCATTTTTATCATAGCCTCAATCATGGTAAGTTGACTTTGGCAAACCTGTCCTTCCATATTTTTGTTTTTGTTTTTGTAAAGTACGTCTTCTTTTTACAGAAAATTGTTTCATGAGCTTAGTGTACTTAATTTCTTACATAAGCATGAATTCTATTTAAACTTTGCAAATGTTGCTAAAATGGGAGCTAAACCATTGTGTTTGCTATGATATTGCTCTCTCTCTCTCTCAATGAGAAGATGTTGGCTGTTGTTTCTAACCATATGTTTGCACATTTTGTTTCAGATGCAATGCAAGGGGTGCCTCTTGGCCTTACCCTAGGAAGTATACCATTTATACTCAAGGCTCATTCAAGCTATACTGAAGTTGGGTGAGCATATAAATGGAAAAGCATTACAACATGTTATGCTAGTATTGGTATTCTATTCTTGACTTTTGCATTTCATCAGTAATTGTAAGCTTTGGTGTATCCAGTCACTAACAGAATCTTTGCAGATTTTTTTCATTGGCTTCTTACCCGTATTCCATGAAGTTAATCTGGAGCCCAATTGTTGACAGAGTGTTTTCTTCTAAGATTGGTTGGCGAAAGTCTTGGTATGTTCGAAGTCCTCCCCTTAGATGAGTTTCCATAAGAATGCCTAAAGGTTGGCAGAAACGTTTAGTGCCCATTTTTTAGTCCAGTAAAAAGAGCAGTACTTTGGTTATTTATTTGTTGGGCATACTGATCATTGCATAATCATGAAATAGGGTTGCAACTTGCCAATTATGTATGTGTTTATTATTTGTACTCATTACTAAATAGAAATGTGAATTTCCGTTATATATATGTGGGTCTTTTTAAATAAATTTGGTGTAAAAAAATGGATAGAACCTGCTCGCAAAAAGGATTTGCATTGCAATAGGAAAAACTTTATGATTAAAAGAATGCTTTGGTGTTAATACTGCTACATTACAGAGCTTAAAGAACAGAATGGAAACACAAAATGAGCATGAAACTGTCTGGATCATGGAAACGAATAATATAGGGAGCTCTGAACATGAGACATGTTATTAGTATGGTCATTGACATGTCATTGTTCTTATTGTAGGTTTACTGTATGTGAACCAATTTCATGGTTCAATTTTTTTTTTTTTTCTTTTTGTCCAATCTTATAGACATATTATAGCTTGTAAATACAAGTCAACAACTTCATGCAGTTTACATTATGACGCATGATAGGTGCTCGAAGGAAAATATTCAATAAGCACATATGATCTTATATATAATACAAAGGGCACAAGGTCCAATCTATAACAAAATATATAGAGGGGTAGCTACCTTTTGGTAACTTCCCCAAAAATAGATTAGTATGTAAATATAGTAATATGTTAATTATTATTAATTATACAATATTAGTCATATGTCTGTCAGGCTGCGGTCTAGTGACAACTTGGAGTGGTTGTTGTGACCATGATCCAAGTTCAAATTTTGGTGGGAATGCTCCTCCCATATGTGGTGTTTTTTTTGTTTGTAAGTAAACACATTTCTATTAAATTATATCAAAATTACAGCATGACTGGCTCGTTCGGTCATGGCTGGCTACATGGGAAACCCGACCAATGATAGAACCAAAGCATCTGGGTCCAAAATGGTAGCATAAACTCTAGAGCATAACATGATATACATGATAACATAACATCAAAAGAGTGCCTAAGTAGCATAGTTTGCTGATAACTAAAATAAACTACATGCTGGATAATGCTGACTAGTGAAAACTGCAAAAAATAGAGATACTGTAATGTTCCAAACGGAAAGATACAGTAGATAACAGAAGCAAAGAACTAACTACAACAATATAATTCAGAAATGCATGACCATACACATTAAACACTAAAATATGAGCAAAATTTTTGATCCATTATATTAATATGGGTAAATCTGAGTACAATAAATGAGTAAAGGAACATGGGCTTGCTACTGCAGGCTACGAAAATAACTCAGGTGTGAATACAATGCTCAAATGCTAGGAAGATTCCCTAGAAAGACTGCGCATGGCCAGGAAGAACTGTTAGCTACCGTTGGAAGGAAACTAGAGTAACAACTCTGTAGAATGCTCGGAATGAGATGAAACTAGGTGAGCGGCCTCCTTGCAAGGACCCCAAAAAACCCAGAAATATCTCACGAATCCAAGTGGTGGAAATGGTCACAGAGTGAAATGTGCCCTCCTCCAATAATTTCTGTTGCATTATGCCCTCATAAGTGCTCATAAACTTTTGCAAATTAATCCTAGCCTCATCTCACCAAACCCACAAAAACCTAGAAAGGCCAGTGTTGTGAAAAGCACGTTCTAAACGCGCTTTTTTGAAAAACGCGCGCGTTTTTCCCATAGGCATGTTAAACGCGCTTTTTATGGGAAAAAAGCGCCCAAATTTTTTTTTGCCGCTTTTTTCAGTTAAAAGCGTGAGGGGCGCGGGCAGCGGGGTTTTATATGAAAAAACACATTTTTTTTTTGGCATTTGGACAGCAGCGCGCACGAGGAGAGGAGAGGAGCTGGGGAGAAGAGCTGGAGGTCATTCTTGGCGATTCGAAGTGGCTAGACAGTCTATTTCAAGAGGAGATCGCCATTTTCACCGTAGAAACGGTATGTAGGTTAATTTTTTTTAGTTTTCATTGTTTC
>APFE030458605.1:145839-176529 GCA_000404065.3 Pinus taeda
TTTTTTATTAATTATTAATTATTATTTCATGATCTTTGTACAGGTTGGAGTCCCAGAGACTTAATGACATGGTGTTTGTACTACAATCTTCGATTGTGGGTGAGGCAACTGGAGAAGACCCTTGATGTGGATGCCATCTCATTGGATGGCATTGACACCACTGCTGCATGGAGGGTCGAGGCCGAGAGGCCTCTCATGGAGTCTGCTGATGATTGGTTAGGGCAGGATGTTGTGGAGGGGGAGGAGGAGCAGGAGCAGGTGGAGGAGCAGGAGGAGGAGGAGGAGGAACAGGAGGAGGAGGTGACAACGCCTGCCCGGGCTACCACTGCCACCAGTAGAGGACGTGGTCTACCTCCTGTACCTCCTATTTCTAGTTCTTCAGCTAGTAGAGCACATCAGACTCCACTGCCTCGTCCACCAGCACAGGACCAAGCATCTACATCGAGAAGGGAAAGGGAAAGCTATTGCATTTCTCGCAAGAGGGCAGAGGAAATCAAAGGAGTAACTTTCATTTTATTGTGATAATGACATATGAAATGATGAGAATGACATTATCATATTTTTTTTGTTATATTTTGAGGCGAGTTGGGATCAGGAGTCAGGACTTACTATTCAGGACATGCTTTCAATGTTATGTGTGATTTTAGCGCTAGAAATGATATTAAACATCTTATATATTAGTTTTTTTTATCATATTTATGTGTCAATGTATTTATTTTATGTTCTAGATGGTTTAGATATTAAAAAAATTGAAAAAAAATGAAAAAAAAAGAATATTTTTGTTCCAAACGCTTTTTTCCCGCTTTTTTCCGTTTTTTTCCCGATTTTTCCGCTTCATTCCCCGCGCCGATTTAATCCCGCTCGCGCTTTTAACAACAATCCACCAACCCCCTGTGACCCTGAACAAGTGCAAATTGCTCAATTTGGCCAGAAAACACCCCATAGTTATGATATTGTTGAATTAGACGCCAATCCACCCCTAAAAATTCACTCACGCTCTTCTGCAAATTTATATTTGGAAGCCCGACATTTTTCCAACCCCTTGTTCCAAGAATCAACTCTCTCTCAATGCCCGCAAGAGGTGTTCAGGAGACTCTATGCACTGCCAGAATCAACAAATTCGGCCCACAAAATAATGTTAATCTCGACCTTGCAAATCCACTACAAATCACCGACATCAATAGAGAAAACCACCTACAAAATCGCTGGAACTCCAACCCACAATAATTGATCCTCCAATGAGCAACTCGAACTGCCTCTATGCCCCAGGAGTGTGCAAACTAAGTGAATATGTTATGAATAAAATATATATAAAATAATATAAATAATGTAAAACGATAATAATAATAATAATGATTAATTAGTAGTGAATAGGCATGTTTCTAAAGGCATGACCTTTTGTGAAGAGGTACTTGCCTAGGTATATAAGCAGGCCTTCACCCTCATTTGTAATAATCTAATACCTCATCAATTCTTTTATACAATATCCAATATACAATTATTGTCCTATAATGGATGTCTTTGTCTTCATAGTATTCTGAAGATTACTCTGCTATGTATATGAACTTTGTTTGTTACATTGGTATCAAAGCCACGTTTGATCCGAATTTTGACCCTCAATCCATTCGTCAACCTTGTTGTCGTTGCAACTCAAGCGTTTCGCTACACAAATAGAGTTTCTCCATTTTTGCCAATTGGTCCTTTGGGCATAAAAGAAAAAAATAATTATAAAAAAAAAAAAGAAGAAAGAAGAAAAGAGAGAAAAAGCATTCAAAAAATAATCAGGGAAAAAAAGAGGTTATTAAAAAAAATATAAAAAATAAAAATAAAAGACAGAAAAAAATTGTATTAAAAAAACTAAAAAATGTTTAAAAAAATTCAAAAATTTAAAATATATGTATATATATAATTCAAATCAAAAGTACAAAGTATTATTATAAGACTAAAAAGGGTTATTTTTAAGCCCTAATTGTGCAAATTCTAGAAACCAAAATCATATTGTAGCAACTGGAAATTATTCTCCTAATTGTTAATTTTAACAATTTATTTGTTGTTTGCTATGACAAATACTGAATAAATCACACTGCAACTTTCACAAATAAAACTGCAGAAAATAAATATCGTTGAAATCTAAGAAAATACTAGCATACGCACATAAAAATAACACCGTAGATTTTGGACAAAAGTCCCCGAAAAAACCCAATGTGGGAAAACCGGTGTAGCAAATTAGGGTTTTATTTTACTAAGCAACAGTGTAAATTTGAGTACAATCTAGATGCTTGAAACTGGCAATCCATAGCAAGAAAAATTGGGAAAAATTATTGAAGGAAATTATCCTTCCTCCACAAGCAATCCCGACATAACCTGCCTTTAGAAAACTTGGCCTGTTGGACCCTCTACATCAGCTTTTGTGCAACTCTGCGCAGTCTCTATGACGTCAAGCCTCCAACCGGGCTCTGATGAAGTCGTTTTGCCTGCCTCTGTTGAGGAAATTGTCTCTCTGACACTCTGAAACCTCTACCCGGCCTCTGGAGCATAGAACGAATTTCTTTCCAGCAAATCGAACTGCTAATATGAAGCAACAACGCAGTCCTCTGCGTTGCCTCACTGGGAATAACTCGGCCCTCTTGCTGTTGTTGTTGATTTGTGGTAGCATCAAATGTTCCCTAGCCATGAAAATTGGTGGAGAGGTTAAAGCACATAAGATCTCCAAGACCCAGAAATCGTTTTGAGAAATTCCATACAGATGAGGTGTTATTAAAATAATTAATATTTCTAATGGGTTCCTAAGTCTAAACCTAGGAAAATAAAAATATTAATGGGTATTAATAAAGATAAGGATGAGAAGCTTCTAAGAGACAAGGATCAAGTCCGTTTTAATCCTAGCCGTTTATTAGAGACTTAATCTCGGTCGTTGATTCGGCAACAGGAAAAGTATAAGAGAAGACTTGAGGGTCATTTAGAGACACACCTACAGATACTCAGTATCCCAAGGAAACTCGATTTTCAGAGAGGGTGAAATTGATTTAAGAGGGAGAGTTGCTGGGTGGAGGAAGGGGGTGATTAGCAGCAGTCATTGAGCTCAAAAGAGGTGACATAGGGACTCTGAGAGATAGCGCAGAGGGAGACGCAGGTCACAGGGACTCAGTGGATAATGCAAAGAAGGACAAAGCAGCGTAGAGCCACGCAAAATGACGCAGTAGGGAAAGGAAGTCATCTAGGGTGTCAGAAAGTCTTGGATAAAAGTCTCAGTTGTTTTCTCCCAGTGTCTATGCAAAAATTTTCTGTAAAAGTGATTGCTGCTGAAGATTAATAAAACCCTCCTTTGCTGCACCCGTTTCCCACATTGGGTTTTTTCTGGGACAATTGTCCAAAAATAACTGTGTTGATGTGTCTAATTCTTGTGCATATATTTGTTTCTGTATAATGGTGTGATATCTGCAGTAGATTTTTTTGTAATATTTACTGAAGGAATTTCATAAATAACTTATTGAGAAATAAGTAGGTAAAATAAATCAGTTGCTGCAGTAATAGAATTTTTGTTTAGAAATTTTCACATGGTATTAAAGCAAATATTCAGAGACAGGAAGTGAAAAACAATTAAAGGTCAAGGGCATGATGCAAAGGCATCCACGTCAGGAGACTCGTGCAGGTTTTCAGAAGAATGCACAAGAGATAGGAATTTCGATTTCTCTATGCTGGCTTCTAGATTGGAAGTAGAAGTTGCTTGCATAGCAAGCTCTGCATCATCAGGGGTATGGTATATAGATAGTGGAGCCTCCTGGCATATGACAGGAATCTAGGAATGTTTCTCAGATTATCAAGAGGAAAGAATGAATTTTCAAATCATCATGGAAAATAAGGCAAAGTTCACTCCAGTAGGGAAGGGTACTATAGTTTTTCAAACAGGAACAAGAGAGAGGTTCCGAGCCACCAATGTGTTGCATGTGCCAGGACTGGGGATGAACTTACTTTTCCTATCTCAACTTCAAAGCAAGGGCTATGACGCTTTATTCATTAAGGAGAAAGTATATGTCAAACACCCTAGTTGGAAAAAGAAGGTACAGATCGGAATCATAAGTAATAGGTTGCAGCTAGAATCACCATTGCGGTTGATAGGTAGTAATCGAGACAAGGATTTGAATGAACTATGGCACATAAGGATGGGACATTTGCACCATGGGGCTCTGAGAATTCTCAGGAAAACTATAACAGGAGTTCCAGATCTTATTACTGAACGAGATGATGTATGTAGAGGGTGTGCTCTGGGCAAGTATGCCAAAGAAGCGTTCCCTAGAAGTAGAAATAAGGTCAAGAGTGTACTAGGATTGATACACTCAGATATCTGCGGACCAATGTCCACAAAGGCTCTTAGTGGTGCCGAGTACTTTGTCACCTTCATCGATGACCATTCCAAAAAGACTTGGATCTATTTTCTGAAAACCAAGGATGAGGCTTTTTGTCGATTCGAAGAGTTCAAGCCTCTAGTGGAGAATTTGATAGGAAAGAAAATAAAAGTGTTGCGCTCATATAATGGTGGAGAGTATGTTGACAAGGACTTCACCGATTTTTGCGCTAGGTAGGGCATCAGAAGGGAGTGGACAACTCCCTACAATCCAGAGTAGAATGGAGTAGTAGAAAGGAATAACATGACTATTGTGGAAGTAGCTAGGGCAATGATGTATGATCAGGATATGCCAAAATTCCTGTGGGCAAAAGCATGCAGCATGACAGTTTATGTCCAGAATAGAACTCCTCATAGGGCATTAGGCAAGATTACTCTAGAGTGGGTCTTCATCGCGAAGACACCTGAAGTTAGTCATTTTAGGATATTTGGGAGTTTAGCATATTGCCGTATAGCCGAGGAGAAGAGGAAGAAGTTAGATCAAACTGTAGAGAAAGGATATCTTGTGGGATATAGCGAGAATGTTAAGGCATATAGAATCTATCTTCTAGGGAGCAAGAAAAGGTAGTTCAGCGAGATGTGAAGTTCATGGAGGATAGGGCCTTTAGAAAATCTCAAGAAATGCCTTCTGAGGAGTAGTCAAAAGATGAGTCGTTGGTCAAATGACCTCAACCAGTGAAGGCCAATACCAAAAATTCTCCTTCAGAATAGGAGGAATCATAGGAAGAGGAAGAGCTGACAGATGTACCTACTACCAGAGGAAGAACGAGCCGGGAACTCCGACAGATTCTATGGGATTGGTGTCTTGGGAGTTGGTGCTCCTAAATTCAAGGTTGGTGCCTTAACAAGACAGAGTTGGTGCTCTGGAGGTTGCAGCCTCACAAAGAGTGCAAGTTGGTGCTTGGCAACTGATTGAAACCATATATATATATATATATATTATATATATATATTGTGTACTTGATTTATTGCAGAGATCATATTAATAAAAGCATCTATTCATATTATCTATTTCTGTTTTCAAATATAATTTTTTTTAACTGATAAAAATGATAATTGAAAAGAAATATTGATTCACGCCCCCTTAGTATTTCCAACAATAGGTATCAGAGCGGGCTTCATCATATCAGCCTAACAGCTTGAAGAAGGATTCTTAGTCATGATGAGAAATCAAGAAGTGTTAGGAAGACCTCCTCTATTCAATGGCATAAATTTTGGTTTCTAGAAAAAGAGAATGTCCTACTACTTAATGTCCCTTGGACCTGAAGTTTGACATTCGGTCTTAAATGAGTACATAGCTCCTTCCACTCTTCCAAGCTATGTCGACGTACTTTCCAGCAACCCAAAAGAAGAAAGATTATTTCATCAAAGGCTCATCCCAGATCCGAAGAATGAAGAGAGAGTAACTCCAAGGAAGAATATTGATTTGAATCATGGATGTTACAACAGATACAAAACAATATTTCATCCAAGGCCCATCTCAAATCCAAAGAATGAAGCGGGAGTAACTCCAAGGAAGAATGTTGATTCAAATCATGGCTATTACAATAGGTACAAAACTATCTTTTTTGGGCATTGTTTCCATTGTAAAAATTTTGGTCATCAAGCTAGACATTGCATGGCTCGTAAGAATGACACACCAAAATTGAAGGATCAAATAAACAAACCATATGGCCCCAAAGGGAAAGGACAAATCAAGACCTACAATTCTTTTGATCCCTTGGCCAAATTTGATTTGATTTGCACATTATGTAATAATAATGGACACAGTGAACAAAATTGCCCACTCAAAAGAGGAAAAGCAAGAAGTGAGAATCCCAACACGGATAAATGTGGCCTACCTCTATGTGCTCAAAATAATGAAAATCATTGGTTTGAGGATAGTGGGTGCTCCAACACATGACAAGGGACAAAATGAAGTTTGTCTCATTGAACAAAAAGGAAGGAAATGTATCCTTTGGAAGTGGATCTGCCAAAATTGCTGGAAAAGGAATTGTTACTCTTATTAATGGAAAAGGAAAAGCTCAAAACTCTTTGCTAGTAAATGGGATCAGACACAACCTCTTGAGTGTTAGCCAAATCTGTGATCAAGGACATAATGTTGTCTTTAGTACCAAAGACTGTGAAATAAGGAACTCTTCCTCAGGGGAACTTGTGGCGAAAGGGGTTAGAACACCAGACAACAGCTACATTCTAAACAAGATTCAAGAAGATAAATGCTACTTAAGTTAAACAGATGAAAGTTGGTTGTGGCACAAGCGACTTGGACATACAAGCTTCGATAACTTGATCAATATCAGCAAGATTAAAGCAGTACAAGACATTCCAAAGTTATTCAAACCAAATCAAGGAATATGTGGTCCATGTCAACATGGAAAGCAAACCAGAACCAGCCACAAGACCAAGGAGTAAAGCAAACCAGAACCAGCCACAAGACCAAGGAGTTTTCTACATCAAAGCCTTTGGAGATCATCCATGCTGATTTATGTGGACCAACTAGAACTCCGACACTCCAAGGAGAAAGGTACTTTGCTTTATTTGTTGATGACTATACTAGAATGATGTGGATATATTTTATAAAATATAAATTCGAAGCATTTGAGTGTCTTAAGAATCTTAAAGTTCTTGTAGAAAATGAAAAGGACTCAAAGATTAAGTGCCTCAGAACAGATAGAGGGGGAGAATTCACATCAAAATAATTTAATGAATTCTGTAAAATACATGGAATTAAAAGAGAACTCTTTGCTGCCAGAACACCCAAGCAAAATGGGGTAGTTGAAAGAAGAAATCGAACAGTTCAAGAAATGGCAAGAACAATGTTAATAGCAGTTGACTTGCAGCCAAAATTCTGGAGAGAAGCAGTCGGGACAACTGTCTATACCTTGAATCGAACTCAATTAAGACCAAATAATGAAAAGACTCCTTACGAATTATGGAAAGGAAGACCTGCTTTAGTAAAATACTTCAATATTTTTGGAAGCAAGTGCTTCATAAAAATCAATGATGGCTCACCAGGAAGTTTGATTCTCAGGTTGACAAAGGGATGCTCTTTGGATATTCTACACGGAGCAAAGCCTACAAGTGCTACAATAACTGAATACGGAAAAGAGTGGAAAGCATCGATGCGAAGATTGATGAAGACCTTCTAGAGAAAGAAATTGAAGAACATGAAGTTGATCCTCTCATTGAAGAAGAAGAACCTGAAGGAGAAGAAAAAAATCAAGAAATACCCAAGGAAAAAGAACAATCTCAAACTCCTTCAAAGATGAAAATTCTCCAAAAAAATCACCCGGAAGAGCAAATTATTGGCAATATAGATGAAGGGATGCAAACCTGAAGAAGAATGACAAATGCACCAAAGAAAAACGATATTGCTCTTCTATCCATGATAGAACCAGAATCATTTACTCAAGCAAGGATCTTCATTGGGTAAAAGCCATGGAAGAAGAAATGTCTCAAATCGAGAAGAATGAGACATGGGAGCTGGTATTTTGTCCAAAGGACAAAAACATAATAGGAACCAAGTGGGTGTTTAAAAACAAAATGAATGAAGATGGACAAATCATCAGAAACAAGGCAAGGCTTGTTTGTAAAGGCTATTCACAAATTGAAGGAATTGACTTTGAAGAAACATGCACTAGTAGCTCATGTGGAAGCTACCAGGATGTTCTTGGCATTTGCTTGCTCAAAAGGATTCAAAATCTATCAAATGGACGTAAAATCAACATTTCTGAATGGGGAACTCAAGGAAGAAGTCTACATGGAGCAACCAAAAGGGATCTAATAGAATAAAAAGACTTTGTTTGTATGTTGAAAAAGGCATTATATGGGTTGAAACAAGCTCCTAGAGCTTGGTACGCAAGATTGGATTACTATCTACGGGCTTCAAGAAGGGGGTGGCAAGAAGTAATCTCTACATAAAGACGGATGAGGATAAGTTACTAGTCACACTTGTTTATGTTGATGATCTGATTTTTGCTAGTAATAATGATGAGATGAGCCATGAGTTTTCTCAAAAATGTCAAAAGAGTTCGAGATGTCAATGATAGGAGAGTTATCTCACTTCCTTGGACTACAAGTATCTCAATCTCAAACCACGGCAGGCATGTTCATATCTCAAGCCAAATATCTTAAAGACATGCTTAAAAGATATGGAATGGAATATTGTGCACCCCCGAGCACACCTATGACCACAGATTGCAAATTAAGCAAAGATGATGACTTCCCTCCAGTATATGCAACTCATTACAGGTTAATAATTGGAGCCCTTCTATGCTTAATAGCTACGAGACCCAACATTATGCAAGTAGTAGGAATGGTGGGAAGGTTTCAATCAGCCCCTAAACAATCCCATTTGATGGTTGTAAAAAGAATTCTTAGATACTTGAAAGGAACTCCTAATTTTGGTCTTTGGTACCCTAAGAGCTCAACTATTACTGTGACTGCATACACCGATGTTGATTGGGCCAGAAGTGTTGATGATCGAAAAAGTACTAGTGGAAATGCATTCTTCCTGGGAGATTGTCTAGTATCTTGGCTCAACAAAAAAAAGACATCCATATCAGTATCTACAGTTGAAGCCGAGTATATAGCTGCCACATATTGTTGTATTGAAATATTATGGATGAAGGAAGCTCTGAAAGATGTCAACATAGGTACAAATCAACCAATCACCATCTATTGTGATAACACAAGTGCTACCAGCCTCAGCAAAAATCCAATGATGCACTCAAAGACCAAACATATACCAATCAAGTATCATTTCCTTCATAAACAAATAGTTGAACAAAACATCATCTTGGAATATATCAATACTAAGGAGTAGATAGTTGATATTTTCACAAAACCTCTTCCTCAAGAAGCATTTGAACATCTTCGTCAAAAGATGGGGGTTATTTCTTTAGCATCACTTTAAGTTGATTCATAAAGATGTTGCATGATAGGGGGAGCAGTTTGACAGGGGGAGTCCTTGTGCATTCCTTTTCCATTGATGTCAAAGGGGGAGAGAAGAAGAATATTGCCATCAATAACAAAGGGGGAGATTGTTGATCTAGATTGTCATTGATGTCAATATGGAAATATTCTAGATACTAAATAATGATGTGAAGCCAAGGAGAAGTAGAGTAGACCCGTGAAGAAACTGGAAAAATCCAAGGAGCGAAGCCACAGGAAAACTAATGAGCGAATCTAGGCCATGAGTAAGAGTCTGTTACAAATTGTTCTTATTAAGATATCGCATGAAATATTAGAGGAGCCAACATATCAAAGGAATTAACATTGGAGGAGCCATATTGGGAGTAGCGCATGTCATATATGCCCAAGAAGTCCCGCAAAGAGGAAGAATTCATCAGAAGGAGAAAAGAGGAACACGTAGTGAGGAAAGAGCCAATAGGAACAACAATTGTCAGAAGAGTGGGGGTAGGAAAGTATGACTCAAGTCCCGCACTCATGAAGTCCTGCAAACCATCGTTTGTGATAAAGTTGTGGACTCGATTGAGTTATCAAAAGAAGCTTATTAGAATACCGCATCACAAGTTATGAAAGGTTTGTCACATTGAATCCCCCAACTATGATATAAGGTGCGGGCCTGATCGGTGCATTATAAACTGCCCTATTGTAATATCACATCCGCGTGGACCCGTTATATTATTGTGGACCTGTTACACCATTACAACATGATTTAATGTTATATCGCATCCGCATTGGAAGTCGTGTATTAAAAAGTAATGCCACTTGAAATCTGCGATTGCGATATATATAAGGACCCACGAGACCATTACAATACGCTGTAATACAACATCGCATCTGCCACATCGCAAGTTTTTTAAAGCTATTGTCACATTAAAACACCAATTACGATATAAGTATGCAAACCCGCTACACCATTATAATATGCCCTAAAGAAATATCGCATTCGTTGCATATCGCAAGCCTTGAAGAGATGTAACAATGGAAAACTGCTGATGGCGATAAGGTTATGGACCCGATGGGGTTATTAAAAACTTCTTAAGATACATCACATCACATCCGCTTCATCGGTAGTAGTAGAATCACGGTGTTATGTACAAACCTCTGAAAAATTGCAATTGCGATCCAAGACAGAGTATGTTATGGGAACGACTTGTAAAAGACCCGCGATTAAAGAAATGACGATTGTGATTGCAATTAAAGGAATGACGTGGCATGTGGGATCTCTAATAACACTTTTGTAATTCGACCTCTCTTCCGAATGAACGCGTCCTTTGAGTATTGGTGAATTCAAAGAGACAGAGGAAGCCAAAAGATCAAGCGAGCGAAAAGGAAGCCAAAGGTCAAGGGTATCAGGGCATATATAATAGATAACAAGGAAAGTTTATAGGTTAGTGAAACTATAAGAAACAGAGGAAGCCAAAGGTCTAGCAGATGTGAAAGAAGCAGGAGGACAGAAGTCAGTCATAGGTCCAACAGGGCTGGGAGCAGATAATTACTACCAAACAGATCGAGATAATTTACAGCAGAGGGTTGGATCCCTTGGGGTTGATGCCTCAAAATTTGAAGGATTGGCATGGGAGTTGGTGCTCCTAAATCCAAGGTCAGTGCCTTGACATGACAGGGTTGGTGCTCTGGAGGTTGGAGCCTCACAAAAAGTCCAAGTTGGTGCTTGGCAACTCGTTGAAGCTATATATATACATTGTACTTGATTTATTACAAAGATTATATTAATAAAAGCATTCATTCTTGTTATTTATTTCTATGTTCTAAATATAAATGATTTAATTGAAAAATTAACAATTGAAAAGAAATTCTGATTCACACCCCCCCGGTATTTCCAACAAACATGAGATTTTAAATTATAAAAACATTCATGTAGTCACAAGGTTTGGAGTGGGAAAAGATAACAACAATCGAGACCACCAAGTGATTTGACCAATCAAGAAGATGACGAAATATCCTGATATGCAAGGATAAAATGATACAATGTCAAAAGTTGTCGAATTATTTATGAAAGAAATTGATCATCAACGAATATATAAGGATATAATAATTGAATAATTTCTTGAACTATTAAAAGAAGAACGTTTTGTTGCTCACTTGGTAGAATTGTTGAATATGTTGAAAAACTATAATGGAAACTGAGAAAAAGGGAAAATTGTTTGACAACTCTCACAAGGAAATTAATTAGAATACCATGACCCACACTTTGACTTAGAAATAAATGGATATATGGTTAGACAAATTGTGCTAGATTTTGGCTCGTAGGTAAGAATTATTCCAAGAAAAACATGGATGAATATGGGTCAACTGAACTTGAATAGAATGACTACTTACCTTAAACTAGCCGACTAGAGTTTTATTGAAGCAATACGGATGATTCGACATGTAAAAAATTCTATAATCGGAATCCTAACAATAGTCAACTTTGAAGTCATTGATTTAGTCGATGGAATCCCTACATAGCCAATATTAGTCAACCAACCTTGGGGACGAAAAATGAAGGCGACTATATCATTGGAAAAATATAGAATTAAGCTAAAAGGTAAGATTTGGGTCAAATCTTTTGATGAAGAAGTTGAAATCAAACAACTCTATCAAGTACTGCACGATGATCATGACAACGTTGAACCAAAAGATGATGGTTAAATCATAATAGGATATCCACTTTCCATCAAACAAAATTCTGAGAAGAACCTTTATGAATGGAAAATTAAAAATTATGAATCCAAATAAAAAGAATGTTGGAAAATTTAGGCTATTCCGACCTCCAAAATCCATTAATGTTATTTTGTTAAAGCAATACCAACCGTATGAGAGAAAATTTGGTGAGAAACACCTTTTATACTTCCGACAGATTTAACACATGATTCCAGCAACATCATTCAATTCAAAGAAAGGGTGTCTCTTGCTAATCACTTCGAGAAAGTAACAAAGTTTATTGGAGAACATGACAAAATGCATAGTCTAGTACAAACCTTCATAGGACAAGCCACAAGATGGTGGGATACTCATTCATATTAACTTCAAACATGGATGACTGCAAAAACATATTTTATGGAATGGTTTGGAGGAAAAGAGTTATTTGCACAAACAAACATACCCACTTTTAACGTAGGACAAGATCATGTCGCTCATATTTAGACATGCGAATTAGAATGGAGAAGGATCAGTTATAAATATGAGTGATTTTGGCCACACATGTTCCCAAAAAAATTGGATGACCTACCAAATAAATGGTATAGATTAGAAGAAGCTCCTGGTAAATCACTTCAATGGAAAGAATTAAGGGAAAAATTCATCAAGGATTTCTAGCTCAAACCAGACGAAGCAGATTTAAAATATGCAGTATGTTAGTGTCAGCCTTTCTAGCCTTCCTCCAGTGATCAAATATGCTCTTACAAAGTGATTGTGAAGTGTCAATGTCAAATTTTGTCATTTCAGTGAGTCTTCAAAGCAAACTTTGGTCACTAGGCATTAGGTCTAGGGTTTTCTCTCACTCTTTTCAAAGTTGCACAAATGCCAATCTATATCACTATTCAGCTAATTCTATCATCATTCATAGGGTTTTCATTATCATCTCAGTGTCTAATGAGTCATTTAGCACCTTGTTCATGCTTCAGTTGTGCCCAGGCAAAGTCATTTCCCTCTCCTAGGGTTTTGAAGGCAATTTCTCTTGGACGGTCAAATCATCAGAAAAAATTGTTTTATGATGCTCATACACCTTCCCCTATCCTTACCAAATGCTTCCCATCACTGAGATTCCCCAAATTCCTCATTTTCGCACAAACCCTAGTTTCTAGCTACAACTTGGCAATTTTCTAGGTTGGGCCTGTGTTTTTCCCTTTTGGACCCCTTCCCCTCACTCAATCTCTGAGATTCCACTTTCTCCTACTTCCTAACATCCCTCCCTACTTCCAAAAATTTCCCCAAGAATTTAGAAGCCCCTTATCCCCTTTATTTCGCTTCATTTCGACAAAATCCCTTGTTTCACACATCGAGATAAGTTTCACTCAAAAGATGTTCCAGAGCAATAAAAGATGAATTTTGAAAAACTGAGAGAGGTTTTTGTCCACAACATGCCAAAGAAGAAACATATCCTTCACTTTTTACACAAGTTTCATGGTTTTATAGAAATGTCAAAAATACCGTTGCCTCGGGAGAATTGATGCACCTCTGAAGTGACCTTGGGAAAATCAAGTTTTCTCCTAGCTTGGTTGGCCAAATGACTTTCTAGATGCATCAAATGCTAACTAGACACAAATAGCTTTCCAATTAGCTATCATGAGCTCAATTTGGAGTTGAGGAAGGCATTCACAAGTTGACTGCGACAGCACTCTGCCTTGAGGCAGCCTCATTTGGCACATTTTGACCAGTCTTGGGATATTTGATTTTTGACAAGGCAAATTAACTCCAAATTGAAAACTTCTAGTTGGGTTGGAAATTATACTCCAAGACCTTTCCAACGAGCTATTCTGCTCTTGATTTCGACACCGGGAAGGCCTCCAAAAGCCTCCTGCAAAATGCACTATATAGCTGAGAGCGTGCGGCACATCAGGTTGGGCGCGCGACGCATCAAGGGCGCGCGGCGCATACAGCCAAAAAGCCCAAAAACTTCAAAATTTTGCTCCAAAATTTCCCAATATGCTTGGATCATCATTTGTACAAGTAGGTAGAGCCTCCATCATTTTTTTTATCCAAGTTTGGTGCTTGCTTCATGGTGTTTGATGAATAGTGATCGTTTAAGAAATCAAACCCTACTTCTTCGTAAATTCCAAAGCAACAATGCTAGGGTTGTGATTGACTATTTTGTTGTTAATTCTACCATTCCTCTATCACTCCCTCATCCCATTGGTCCCTTGTTTTCATCATTCCCTAAGTTTCCCTATCCCCCTAAGCTCATTAATTCCTTCTCCCAAATTCCCTTTCCCAAAGTCTCAAATACAAAATCTCAAACCCTAACCCTATACATAAACTCCCAAACCATCACATATTTCCTTAACTGAATCTATCCCAACAATCCTTAAACTTTCCCACTATTTTTTTTCCCTCCCCTTACAGCCCCTCATTTCACTATTTTCCCTTGGTAGCAAAAGTCATTCACTCTTAAGCCCCTTTTTCCTTATCCCTAAGTGACATCATTCCCTATCATTCCTATTTTCCCATCTCATTTGTACAATCCTTAAACCCCAAACAATCAAGTGACTATCCCATTGTCTCCACATTTGACAAATCAGAATTTCTAAAAGGGCAAATTTCACTTGGTTACAGTCCTTTGTTCCCGCTGTCCTATTTCTCCCGCAGTCTTTTACCTTTGGCACACATTTGGCACATAGTTGGAAATTGGAGATAAAGACACCAAGTTCTAATTTCTCATATTCAACAAACCAAACATACACTTGGCATAGACTTTCAACACCATGGAGGCAAACACCGATACATTATATGACCAAGACAGTGACTTTACAACTGAAACTGCATGCACCAGGAAGGCACTAAAATGTCGAAAAAGGGAGGATAGACTTCAAATTTTGGCCAAGGCTTTATTGGCTAGATCTAATACATGATGGAGGGTCTTCGCTCCGAATTTGAGCAATTTCGGAGAAAATTTTGTCATTTTGAAATTTTTTGGCTTGCAAAACAAGTTTTTTGGCTCAACACGTAGCGCGTCGTGTGCGACCCATAAGATTGGGAGGTCCAAATCACAAATGTCTTGTAGTTTTGGACTTTTCATGATGAAATATACATGCTCAGCTATTGCCAAAACATTTCATTAAGTTCTGGGTGACCAAAAGGCTCAAAAACACCATGAAAATCACCTTTTGCACCAGTAGGAAGTACTTCTGGGAGAATGCACTTTTGGAGGGTCAAATGGACACCAAATTCGAAAATTCCACTTGGGTTAGAAATTAGACATCCAGGGCTTTCCAACAAGCCAACCTAAGCTCAATTTGGATGCCAGGAAGTGCCCCAAACATAGGTGGAAAGGCGCGCGGAGCACAGGGTTTTTTGGTCAAATTTTCACTTTCCAACTCAGAATTTCGGCCAGTTATGACTAGTTTCACCTCTTGATGTGATGTTTGACCCAGCTTGATGTAATTTGATGTGTATGATATAATTTTGGCACATTTTTACTTGTTCTAGAGGATTCATTCACTAAAATGTGAAAAATTTAATGAATGAATCAGTTTCCTAGCATATAGGGGTAAGTTGTTTGACTACCTAGATTTCAGTTCCTTGTTTATAATTAGTTCAAACATCTCCTAGGATGATGAGCTCGACCCCTAGAGGCAAGGGAATGTGTTAGCTTGCCTATATTATGTATTTTCTTATTTATTTTCAGGGTTGGACTCTTAGGAATAGCTTGACACTATATTGTACATATCTTATCTGCATTTTTGGCAAAGGAAAGACTAGGGTTTTGCAGCACTATTTGGGATTCATGTGGCTTTATGTGTTGATGGTGTGTTTCTCTCAGTACTTGTAAGTTGTGTATTGTATCATTTTCTCTATTGAATCTTTTGTAATTAAACAAATTAAGTGTTAAGGTAGAATCCATGAAATTGCTATGCTCTGCCTTTAAATTTGTTTAATCTTTTATGTTTTCTTCAGTTTAAGGAGAATCCTTGAGACTCCCTTGCTCTCCTTAGCTCCTCACCAGTCTGATCTACCCATCTCACTTGCTTTAAGGCATCAATACAATTGCCTCTCTTGCCCCAAGTAGACCTCTGCAAAAGTTGTGCCTCATCCCCACATTCAAAATTGCCCTTCCCTTGAATTCAACAAAACCTTTAAAAATCAATTCTAAACTCTTTGTACTTCATACCTAGCCTAAAATCAGTCATCAATTTGATCATCTCGAGCCTTTTCGATTATCTTTTGCCGAGTTCGACCTGGAGAGAGCCCTCTACTGTCCTCGTAGGGCTAGCTACGAGGCTGAGCGTGGTTTGATGTGGCCTTGAGTCTTACCTTATTTCAGCCTAAGGTAGATTTGAGCGCTAACATGTACTAGTACAATCAGGCTCCCACAAGGTGAGGAAATTGGTCAAATGTGCCCTTTTTGCAGCAATTCTTGGATTTTCCGCTTGATCTCTTCATTTTCCACAATGGAGCAGCAATATATCGGCCCCTTGGGTAGAGGTGCTCCGAGAGTTAGATCAATTGAAAGCTTGACCTGACAATGCAAGGGTGCTCCTGTGGGTGAGGAGAATATGTCCTTGTATTCTTCCACAACTGCATCCACCTACTTCTGTTGCTTGGAGGAACCATTCTCGAGGGCCATGGACGTGGCTACGACCTTCCCCTTACTTTGAGAGTGAATCAGAAAGAAAAAAAAAATCTCAGTCTAGGAGATGACCTTATAGCATTGCTTAGAAGAGCTCGAAGAGATGGCAGTAGGTGGGGCTACCTCCGGTATCCTGTATAACTTAATACCCAAAGAAATAATAAAAGAGCGAGGTCTAGACTCATATACAACATGGTGCTTCCATAAGTATGGTTTTCCTAATAATACATCACAAACTTCAAGAGGAGCAACATCACATAGTACCTCATCCGTGAAGGGCTTGATGTTGTAGGGAAGGTGACACTGCTGGATGACGCGAAGATCTCGTCCTTAGTGAAGCCACCCGATGGTGAACGACTGCGGATATGTTGTAGTTGGTAGGCCCAGCAACTTCACAACCTCTACTGAAATGAGGTTCTTTTGGCTCTCGCTGTAAAAAACGAATTCTAGTGGAGAACCCTTCACCCACATCTATGAGTGGAATAGGCACTCCCCTCTTCTAGATCTTCAGGCTCAATCTTCTAGACCTTAGTGGTAGCCACAGTGACACTAGGCTTCGTGTCAATGATCTGATTCCCTTTGTCATTCCCCTTGTTGGGTTCTAACTCAGAGTCAGAACATGCATCAGACTCAAAAGGCTTGGCCACAGTGACTTCTTGGCCACCAGTGACTACTTGGCCCGACACTCACTTGTGTTGTGAGTGGAGCTCTTATGTAACTCACACCACTTTCCATGTCCTTATTTGTCTTCGTGGTGTTTTTCTTTGCTTGCAGATTTGAAAACTTATCCTAGGTCACCATGCCTTGGATTTTCCCTTTGCTCTGCAGTTTGGGGGCACCTTTCCCTTGCCTCGGATTCATAGATCCAAAGTCTCGCTTTTTCTGTTTAAGCTTCTACTCAATCTTGACAACGTATTGGTACGTCTTGTCGAGTGAGGAGATGTCTAGGAACTCCATCTCATCCTAGATGTACCTGTGTAGACGGTCGTGGTACTTGAGTACCAAATGTTTCTCAAAATCCTTGATAGCCAACTTCGTGTGAAGGGTATGAAAAACATTGGTAAACTCCGACACGTCTTGGTCCCTTCCCTATCGCAGTTTGGTCCACTTTATGTATTTATCCTAATAGCTCCTAACAGGGTAGTACTGCTCCTTGATGGTGTCCCTAAACGAATCCCACATAGGTGGAGATGAAAATAGTGAGGGTGTACTTTCATCCTTCTGATCGCAGTAGGTTTCCCACCAGTCCTTGATGTCAAGGGTAGCTTTGAGAAGAGAAAAAGTAATCTTTTCCCCTGCTAGAAAAATCATGAACAAAAAAACATCCTTCTACAGATTTAACCATTTATCTATGGTGTCTACATCTATCTAACCCTCAAATATGGGAATTTCAAAGTTAACTTGTACCTTAAAGGGTGTGGCACTTCCAGAGTAGTTGTTGGAAGTAGATGCATCGCACCTAGGTAGTCGTTGAAGGATTTTGGCAAAGTTGTCCATCATCATGTTCCTTTGTCGCTCAAGAGCTACTTCGAGCAAGATTTTGATAGGATCTCTTGACCCCTCGTCTTTCTTTTCTTCCACCATGGGAGGCTATCAGGATTTGTGAGGCTAGTCTTGCAAAGGTTCGACCAGTTCAAGCCCTAACTCCTTATATCCCGAACTCGTTGGGGACATGCAAAGAAAAACAGAGCTAGAGCAGATCACTCTGATACCACGTTTGATGCGAATTTAAATAGGAACGCAAAAAATTACAGACCTAACCATAAATACAGAGATGCAACAAAAATAACACTTCATTTCATTAATATCAAATACTGAAATACGCTTACAAACAAAATGGAAATAAGACTAGCTCAAGTGATGGTAGCTTATCTCTAAGAAGAGATGTGGCGGCTACATGCCTCTAAACTGTGTTACAATGAGGCTCAAGGGACTATTTATTATTGAAAAACATGAGAAAACCCCAAACAACCAAAACCCTAACCCCAGGAGATGAAAACCCAAGAGTTTATGGGCCTCGTTGGGGTTAGTTGGGCAACCAACTTCCTGGGGTCGTAACTTGGTCATATTATCTCTGTTTGGTGCATACTATACCTTGTTGGAAAGGTCTCTTCAAGTACTACAAGTTTTTCTGCATGACCCTACCTATGGTTATGAGCCTGCAACAAACCTAAAAAAACGTCGTTTAGGGGGTCAAAACTGCTCCGAAAGTTCAAGACTTGAAAAACTGCTAGAAAAAGTAAATGTTGAAATAAACAAGGAAACAATTGAAACCGGTGGGAGGTCTAGGTGGAATAGGTGGGTGGCCGCTAATATCCACCTAGATCACATGTTCAGTAGTGTCGAGTTAGGACATGAATTATGGGTAGAGGCAGTGGAGACTGCATGTTACCTGGTTAACATATGACCTTCATCAATATTGGAGGATAAGACTCCACATGAGGTGTGGACTGGTAAGAATCCTCTCTTTCACATCTGAGGGTATTGGTTGTGATTCATATGTACATGTTCCAAAGGAGAAAAGAACCAAGTTGATAGTAAATCTGAAAGGTGCGTCTTTATTGGGTATAAGGATGGTTTAAAATGTTATAAGATTTGGAACCCAGAAACAAATAAGGTTGTGTACAAATTAGATGTGGTGTTTAGAGAGGTGAAAGATGTTATTAAACATGAATTTCTACCAAAGGAACCTGAGAAGATATAATTTTATCTAAAGGAGGAAAAAATGGACTCTACAGCAGAACAAGAATTAGAAGATGAAGAGCCTCAAACTCCAACTTTGAGAATATCAGTTTGAGAGAGAAGGCAACCAGAAAGGTATAGTCCATCTGTGTTCTGTTCAATTTTTCTTTCCAGAACTAACAGGGTGACACTAGATTCAGAGGATGGAAAACTCTGGAAAGAGGCCACAGTTGATGAAATGGCATCTTTGGACAAAAATGAGGCTTGAGATCTAGTGGAGTTGTAAACTCCAAGGAAACCCATTGGAAACAAATGGGTGTTTAAGAAGAAGTTGAATGTAGAAGGAAAGGTGGAGAAATACAAAGCTTAGTTGGTAGAAAAAGGTTATTCCCAAATGTTGGGAATTGATTTTGGTGATATTTTTTCTTCTATTGCCAAGTTAGCTTCTATTAGATTAATTTTATTTGTTATTGTTGCTTTTGATTTTGAGGTAGAATAGATGGATGTGAAGACAACACTTCTTCATGAGGATTTGGAAGAAGAGATCTACATGAAGCAATCGGAAAGCTTTGCGGTGAAGGGTAAGAAAGAGCTGATATACAGGTTAAAAAGTCTCTGTATGGGTTAAAACAGTCACCAAGGATGTGGTATCATAAATTTGATACATATATACGGGGACTTGGCTTCACCAGAAGCAAAGCATATCACTGTGTGTATTTTCAATTAATTGATGGCAGTGTTATTTATTTGGTGTTGTATGTGGATGATACGTTGTTGATTGGAAATGGCAAAGACATTATCGACGATTTGAAGACCCAATTGTCCTCCAAATTTGACATGAAGGATCTTGGTGCTGCAAACAACATGTTGGGCATGGAAATAAAACGAGATCTGACAAAGAGGAAGCTCTGGTTAAACCAAAGGAAGTATGTCAATTACTGCAGAGGTTTAATATGCAAGATAATAAACTGTTGAAGGTTCCTATTCATGTATGTGTAAAGTTATCTGCTAAACATTGTCCTAAGACACAAGAAGAGGAAGAGGACATGTCTGGTGTTCCATATGCATGTGTCGTCGGTAGCCTGATGTATGAAATGGTATGTACCAGACCAGACATTTCACATGCAGTGGGAGTATTGAGCAGGTTTATGTCAAACCCAGGGAAGGAGTACTGGACAACAGTGAAGCGGGTTTTCATGTATTTTCGTGGCACTAGTGATTATGGTCTGTGCTATCAAGGAAAACCGGGATTGGATAGATTTTTGGAAATCCATGGCTTTGTTGATACAGATTGGGTTGGAGATCTGGATCGAAGAAGATCTACAAGTGGGTATGTGTTTAACCTATTTGGAGGAGCAGTCAGTTGGATGAGAAAGGGATAGTTTGTAGTGGCACTTCGACTACAGAAGCAGAATACATGGCATCCACTCATGCAACCAAGGAAGCAATTTGGTTGTAGAGATTGTGTTCAAGTATCAGGCTAGTACAATGAGCTATAAGGATAGACTGTTACAACCAAAGTGAAATTTTCTTGGGAAAGAACCCTACTTATAATTCAAAGACAAAGCACATTGATGTTTAGTATGATTTTGTGAGGGATATGGTTGAGGACAAAAAGGTGTTTCTGGTAAAGGTGGACACTTTGAAGAATGTTGCAGATGCATTGGCAAAGTTTGTGAGAACTGAGAAGTTTTCTTGGTGTAGAGAAACAATGGGCGTTGTAAGGTTCGACCAATGACTAAGCTCTTACGTGACCCCCTATGTGGCAAAGAAAACAACAAGTGGGAGAATGTTGGGTGTGTGTTATATTATTTCTCTCTTGTGACCTACCTATGGTTTTGTGCATGGGTTTTGCACATGGTGTTAGGCATGATGGTTTTCTTCCCATGGTATTTTGTATATCTAGTCAAGGGAACGCCATTTATGTTCTAATCCAGGGTTAATGGATTAAGGTTTATGAATGCTTCGGCATATCTATATATATATATATATATATATATATATATATATATATATATATATATATATATAATTATATATATATATATATTGTAACATTGAAAGGAACATAATGAAAAATCAATCTGGTAGTTCTGGTTTTGGGATCCAAGGGAAAATATCTGTGTATATTTGTTTTATGTTCTCGTCATTGTATATTTTCTATTTTTTGCAGATAATGGTTGTACAGGGTTAGAACCTACAATTACCTACTAGTTTCTTCAGGGCATACATGGGACTATGCTAAGGGTGTGTTTTATCGCCTCTACTTTTCCTTCTGGTTATGGACTTCCTTAGCCATAATTTGGGTGTGGCAAGGGATAACAAAATAATCAATGGTGTAAAAGTTTCTAGGAATATACATATTACACATGTGATATTTGTAGATGATATTATATTTGGTGGTATGAACAATCATGTGGAATGGGGGGCAATACAACAGATCATCAAGACTTTCAGTGAGACATTAGACCTATATATGAGAAAATCAAAATCAGTATTGATCATTAATGATAGAGAGGATCCTTGTTGCAGGGATATATGTAATATTTTTGGGGTTACTATGATTCAATTAGAAGAGGGGATCAAATATCTGGGATTCTGTCTTAAGGAAAACAAATACAATAACAAAGGTTAGGAATGGTTGATTGACATATTTAACAAGAATATTTTTGGGTGGTCAATTAGGTGGTTAATAATTGGTGGAAGAATGACTCTCGTTAGATTCATCCTTCAAAACATCTATGTTTTCTGGATGCATTTATTTATGCGACCTATGGAGATTTATCACAAGATAGATGACATTATGGCCAGATTCATTTGGTTGGGGACCGAAATGAAGGGGAAGATTCATCTAGTTAGATGGAAAGCCATAGCAAGGTCGATTGAAATGGGGGGACGGGGTATCCTGGACACCCACAATTTCAACAGAGTCATGATCATCAAGAACATGTGGAGGGCGAAAATAGATATTGGTCTAGGGGGATGCATCATCAAAGACAAGTATATGAATGGTCAATCATTCACGACATGGACAAAGAAGGGGGCAATGAGGTCCTCGGTATCATCCTATATTTGGAGAGGTATGACTAAAAATTTCCATTGGATGATGGTTTTTTTGCAATGGGAACTTGAGGAGTAGATTAGTGGAGATTGGATTGGATGCACTAAAGGGATTTTATGTTAACCACTCCTTATTGACTAATTTCCTTACACCCTTCATGATATGGGCATTCAATATTTTGCACATATCAATTGTAGAAATAATCATTCCATCTCATAACAATCATGGTTGAAGGCGGTTGACCTTGGATTACATGGAAACTTGGCCATCGAATGGGAAGATTATATCACAAAGCTATATGATGCAGGTGTTTACATAGGCGAGGGCGAAGACAGTTTGTAGTGGGAGGGTGCTACAAAGAAAGGTCAACTGAGGGTTAAGGATATTTACAATAGTCTCCCTTTGGTTGAGAGATAATTTGATTATAAGATGTGCTTCCAAGTTGCATGGGGGTGGGAGATTCCATGAAAGATCATTTGCTTTGGATGGTTGGTCATTCATAATAGAGTGCTCACATGGGATAAACTGCAGTGCAAGGGATTTCAAGGTCCTAGTATTTTCCCTATGTGCAGGAAACATAATGAGGAGATTGGTCATCTTTTTATAGGTTGTCCATTTTCTATGGAGGTATGGGTTGGGGTATTGGATTTTCTACAACTAAAACATTTAGGGCCACAAAACACTATGAGGTCATGCTTCATTATATGGTTCAAGAAAAGAACATAGCACACTCATTACCCTTTTATGTCATATGGTCTGTTTGGCGCAACAGGAATGCTTGGATACACAAATTGTCAATGATTCGGGAGGCAGTTCAGAAAACTATTTCATACTTTGCAGAGATTGGACCCAAGAAGGTTTTATGCAATAAGTGGAAGGTCAAAATTAAGGACATAAAGGGGACATACACCAGAGGAGTTTTTGACAGGGAAAGTCAACGAAGAAGGTGTGGATGTGGCGTCATCATTATTCTGGAGCTGAGGTGCTACTATCACTTATGGTGGAAGGGTGGACAGGGAACCAAGAAAAGAGCTGGAATCATAGTGCTCTGGCGTGTCCTTACATTTTCCAAATGACTGAGATTGAAGCAAATATTCATACATGGAGATGCTAAGAGAATCATAGACTCGGTCACATATTAAACTCACTTCAACCCCCTTATACTATCCAACTGGATGAGGCGTATTAGAATTCTGGCAAACAATTTTCAGAACATTAGTTCCACGCACATATACAAAGAACAAAACTAGGTTGCATATATTCTTTCAAAGAGGCGTATCGACTCAGAACCAGGTAAGTATCACTTCGCTGCATATGTGCAAAACGCACTCATGAATGCTAGATCTATCAACTCCATATAGGGAATCTCCTACCCATTTTTTATGACTTTTTATGTTATGACACACTTATGAATGTTGGATCCATCAAACTATTGATGACTTTATATGGTATTGTAGAAGTGGAGATGAGGATTACACAAATCTTTTTGTCTCAGACGTAAAGTAGGAATAATCGAAACATACTAATAGTTACAGATAGAAAAATCCATGAAAACTGATGACTTTATTTAGAACAACTTAATAAATGTACTCTCTTTTTTATTAATGAAAAGAATACATTTTTTTCTATTGAAGAAAAAAAAACCAACATTACCATAATTACCACCTACACTAAAATGTCCCTAATATAAACATATATTAGTCAATCAAATAAAAAATTCCTTAATATAACATATTTACACTCAAAGATAACATAAGTCAATCAATTAAATCAAAAAATTATTTCATTTTTTATAAATAAATATTTAATAAAATAAATATTTATATATATAACACTCTATATAACATATTCTACCCAATTAACTACACTCAAATATAACATAAGTCAATCAAATCAAAAAAAATTTATTTCATATTTTTTATAATAAATATCTGATTAAAAATATATATATTTAAATAATATATACAAAAGAGAAGAGAAAATCGTTTAAACACTTAAGCAACTAAAGATAAAAATTTAAATTCTTAAAAGGGAATGTAAGGCATCTCTTCATTATCCCAGTGCATTCGATTCATGCAATGCAGCTCGGAGAAACGCATTCGATTCATGGTCAAACCATAAATTAATCTACTGGTTGATTAGCATTATAAATTAAATCATTTTTATTTTTTTTCAATATTTAAATGGTCATCGATTAATTAGATTTCATTTTTATTGTTAAATGATGGTTTTAGGATAGTCATTTGTTAGAGGCGCGTTTGCATTTATTTTTGAAAACTTATTGTATTGTGGGTTAGCAGAAATTATTAATATTTGTGTACCTTGGTGTATTGAGCTAATATATGTTAGTTATTAAATTTAACCAAATACAAAATCCAATAAACAATATATACTACTTTAATACATTAATAAAATTATAATTCTAAATATTGATTACCATTAACAAATAAAATTATATTAAAATATAAATACATTATAAATCATCTTATTCTTTAAAATGGCGTTGTTATCAGGGTAGCTAGATTTTTTACTAACATGTTGTCAGAAGTGACGGCGTTGTTACTATGAACTTGTTGTCAGAAGCTTAAAGTGAGAACAATGAAGTTTATATCCGAAGTTTTTAACCCTTTTGTGTGCATGTCAAAAAGGAGAGATGCAATGAAAATCATTATAGACAATGGATCACCTCAATCCAGAATGATTGGTTGACATGCATGGATTCAAAGTTACCTTATTTATTGTTTCTTCTTATTATTATTAAATATTAATATCGATACGCTTATTAATTATGATACCTAATATCCATACGTGCTTTTTATACCTGCCAACAGCGTGGTATCTAGCGATGGGCGTCGCTCACACTAGCATTACTTTCAATTAGCATTACCTTCAATGAAAACAATGAGCTTAATATAAAGTTTTTGGGATTCATTTCTTATTAGTCCTTATAATTTGGAAATGGCATGGGACTATAGTAATCGATTTAGATGTATTAACATTAGTTCATGTTGATATTTAGTAACTTTTATCTATTGATGTGCTATGTCGTCCATAGACCATATTCTAATTTTTTTCATGGTCTTATTTAGCCTCTTCTCGAGGCGGAGGGGTGATAATCTTATATTATTTTGGGTTTGTTTTTTTCATATTTTGAAATTGTTTCAAACTCATTAGTCTAGCAATATTAAATGCTAGCCCAGTTTGGAAATGCCAGGGAAGATAAAGTTTCCATAAGCCATTTTTTAGTCGCTGAAGTTGTCCCTGCTATCTGGCAATGGCATGGGACTATAGTAATCGATTTTGATGGCTTAACATTAGTTCGTGTTAATATTTAGTAAGTTTTTACCCGTCGATGTGCTATGTTGTCCGCAGACCATATTCTAATTTTTTTCGTGATCTTATTTAGCCTCTTCCCGAGGCGAAGGGGTGATAATCTTATATTATTTTGGGTTTGTGTTTTTCATATTTCGAAATTGTTTCAAACTGTAGACTAATGCTAGCATTAGTCTAGCAATATTAAATGCTAGCCTAGTTTGGAAATGCCAGGGAAGATAAAGTTTCCATAAGCCATTTCTTAGTCGCTAAAGTTGCCACGTGTTCGTGCGGTGTTGCTGAAGTTGCCACATGTTAATGTGGTGTCGTCTACAGAACGGGAGCTATCTTCGCATTATCAAGGGTTTTTTGCTTTGCTTCGTTTCTTTAAACGCACAGTCTCCACAACTTATTCAATCCACAGTCTCCACAACTTATTCAGTCCAAAGTCGTATCTGAGATCAGACTGGTGTCTCAACAGGGAAAAACTCTCTGCTATTGGTGTCTCAACAGAGGAAAACTATGTGTTCAATAGGGGAAAACTAGGTGTTCAACCCAGTCGGAGAGTTATTGGTGTTCTTTACTCCTTTCTCTGCTACCAATGTCTCACCAGAGGAAAACTAGGCGTTCAACAGAGGAAAACTAGGCATCGATGACCCTAACAGCCAACTGGAGAGGGTAAAGCTTGCTATTTTTTGCTTAGCTTATTGTTGGATATTCACATATATAATATATATCATCGATTCATGCTGTGAGTGGCTTAAAAACAACTAGTGATGAATGGATTTTTTGAATGGCTTTATGTGGGCAGCAAACACTGTGATTGGCTTAACAACAAGTAGTGATGAATGGCTTTTTTGAATGGATTTAGTATTAACTAGTTTCTATTTTAGAAGGTAGAAAGAATAGCAAAACCACACCTCATTGACAAACACCTGTGCTGCGGATTACAAGAGTCTTTGCCGCTAGTCGATCTAGGTAGGCGTCGATGGGCCGGCTTAGAACCGAAACCAAAGCGAGGACATAGCCTTCAAAAGGCTAATCGGGCAGAGTGTTTTGGTGGATGTAAGCATTTTGCTTTGCAATGTACATGCCAAAGGAGGGCTTCATGGGAGCATGCATGCCCCACCTAAACCATAGGTAGATAGTAGAATTCTTTATATAAGTGAAAACAACACCCACCATCCCAATAGTGGAGTCCGGGTTACCTTATTCTCCCTTGGGCATCTCTCGCTAGCAGGCCCTTGCCCTCACTGAGCTAAAGTAGGAAGGTCAAATCCCAAAACCACTGGTCATACTCCCAGAGAATCTCTCGCACCTTTTTTTTCTTCTCCTTTAGTTCTGTAACACTCTGCTATTCCGACTTTGGCTTTTGGAACTCCTGGCACTTGGAAGCGCAAAGCTCGATTTTGCTGGTGCGCACTACGTGAAGGCCACTAAAAATCTCACTTCCTCAGCTAGGGCTATCCTTCACAATGCTGGCAAGTTTCATGCACAAACCAGAGTGATCGAAGCTGCTTGCTCAACCAAAGAGAGAGAGCAGGGATAACCTTCGATATCTAGAAGGGGCAACCACTTGGCTGATGTTGGAGCAGACCGAAGATCTAGAAGGGGATGCTGCATGCAAGAGCCACTTGGTTCCACATAGTTTCTTTTGGTTTAATTTAACTTTATTTATTACTTTATTACTTTTATCTTTTATTTTTAATCAAAGTTTTTATTTTTAATTTAATAAAAAAAATATAATTAACCATTTCACCATCATTGTTCAGTGAACATGATTTTCACTGGGCGCAGGACTTTAACAACAACCACAACGAAATTCATGTCCTAAATGTGCTTTGGGAGGGGCAGAGGGAATTTCCAGTGGAGCAGTGAAATGCTTTGAGATCGATCGAACAACCGGCTCTTCCATGTCTCCTCTCAAATGCATAGAAGATTACTTTTGCGTTTTCTGAATGTTCCTTCATTTTCTTGGCATTTTGTATTGGTTTTGCTAACTAATGAAATAATAGTTATAATTTATGAATTTCCAACATATTCGCTCTGAATTTGACCAAGTGTAGAAGATTTTGCTAACCCCACCTTGTCACGTTTTGACTGATTATTTCTAGGTGTTGAGTGCTGGTAGCAACAATCATCTTGTTTGCAGAGACTAGAAGAATTCTGTTGGGATGGGTCGTTCAAATTACATAAAACAGAGTCACCACATATCTTAAGTATCCTTCCATCTGCAGAAATATTATTCGAGACATGCATGATTTCTATAAAAAAATTTAGACCAAAGCATACATAACACACAACGGATTTATACTCAGAGACTTAGACGGAAAAAGCAGAGAATAATTCACAGAGACAAACAAATGGAGAAACAACAAGATTACTTAGTCAGAAACAACGGAATAGATAAAACAATCACTAGAGAACAGAAATCACTTTGCATTACATAACAGGCTTGGGCTTTGGCTTGCTTTCCTTGGTTAGAGAAATTACAAATTTATGGAGGCAGAAGAAGGATCGAGAATCCCGTATGTGATTCAGATGGAGATCTGGAATGATCTAGAAACTAATGGCAGTGTAGAAAGATCTAGAATCTTGGAGATCTAGAAACTAATGGCGGTGTGGAGATCTAGAAAGATCTAATCTAAAAGGATCTAGAATCCTACGTGAATTTGGCTTCACACTTAACATTCTCCCACTTGAATCCAAATAAGAGTCATCAAGTCACACCGAGTCCTACCATGCTTCTACATAACTCATGTTTATTTCATGGTAGAATCTTAGTGAGCATATTAGCAGAGTTCCTATTTGTATGGATCTTTTCCAAGGATAATTGTTTTTCCTCCAACAGATGTTGAATCCAATGGTACCTTAAGTCAATGTGCTTGGTTTTTGAATGAAATTCTGGGTTTTTCGCCAAGTGAATGGCACTTTGACTATCACAATATAACACATACTTGTCCTGCTTTATTCCTATCTCTCCTAGGAATCACTGCATCCACAACATATCTTTACAAGCTTCTGTTGCTGCTATGTACTCTGCTTCTGTTGTAGAGAGGGCTACTATTCTTTGTAGCCTTGACACCCATGATACCGCTGCACCTGCAAATGTATACAAATAACATGTAGTGGACTTTCTGGTATCCATATCTCCAACCATATCCGCATCTGTAAATCCATCAAGCACAGTCTCATCATGACCAAAACATAAATAATAATGACTAGTACCCTTGAGATACCTCAAAATCCATTTTACTGCTTGCCAATGTTGTTTGCCTGGATTGGCAAGAAACCTACTCACTACTCCCACTGAATATGCAATGCCTGGTCATGTGCATACCATGGCATACATCAAACTGCCAACTGTTGAAGCATAAGGAATCTTGCTCATCTCTTATTTCTCCTTGTCATCACTAGGACATGATTCAGTACTCAGCTTAAAGTGGGCTGCAAGGGGTGTACCAACTAGCTTGGCATCCTTCATATTAAACTTTTCAAGCACCTTCTTGATATATTTTTCTTGTGATAGCCACAACCTTTTGTTTTTCCTATCACGCATAATCCGCATGCCCAATATCTGTTGTGCTAGTCCCAAATCCTTCATTGCAAATTTGCTACCCAAATCTTTCTTCAACCTATTGATCTTATTCTTATCATGCCCAACAATAAACATGTCATCCACATATAACAATAATATGATATACTTTCCTTGATCATTCCTCTTGATATAGACACAATGGTCAGCTTCCAACCTCTGAAAACCATGTTCCAACATGAATGAATCAAATTTCTTGTACCATTGTCGAGGTGCCTGTTTCAATCCATAGAGACTCTTCTTCAACCTACAAACAAGGTCTTCTTTGCCTTTTTCTTTGAAGCCTTCTGGCTGCTCCATGTAAATTTCTTCCTCCAATTCACCATGAAGGAATGCAGTTTTTACATCTAACTGTTCACATTCTAGGTCTAAAGCAACAACTAGACCAAGAATGACTCTAATGGATGACATTTTAACAACAAGTGAGAAAATTTCAGTGAAGTCAATATCTTCTTTTTGGGCAAAACCTTTCACCGCTAGTCTTGCTTTATACCTCTCCTTCTTTTCGTCACCTTCATGCTTAATCCTGTAAACCCATTTGTTTTGTAGAGCCTTTCTACCTTTTGGGAGGTTTACCAACTCCCAAGTTTTATTTTCCTGCCAAAAGTTCATTTCTTCTTCCATTGCTTTCTTCCATTCTTTATTGTGCTTGACTTTACAAGCTTCTTGAAAACAATTAGGTTCACTTTCATCATTCAACCAAATATAGTTTGAAGGAGGATACTTTTGTGAAGGCTTATGAGGCCTAGAAGATCTATAAACCAACTGTGGTGGTGCATTATCAGGTTGAATCTCCTGTAAAGGTTCCTGCAAGATTCCTTCTTCTTGTTGTTCATCATTTTCCACTTGTTGTTCTTCATGCTCCTGAATTTGCTGTTCATTTTCTTGTATTGGTGGTATGTTTTCCTACTGCTCTTCAAACCTGTCAATAACCTTCTTGACCTCCAACTCGCCTACAGTCCTCTTGAACATTTTTGACTCATTAAACATAACATCCCTGCTTCTAATAATTTTATGTTTGATTGGATCCCATAGACGATAACCAAGATCTTCATCTGCATATCCCAAAAAATGCATTTCATAGATTTATCATCTAGCTTAGTTCTATTTTCTTTGGGAATATGTACAAATGCTTCACATCCAAAGATTTTCAAGTGAGAGTAATTCAAATTCTTACCAGTCCAAACTTCTTCAGGGATACGCCATCCAAGGTAAAGCCGATTGCGCAGCAGGGGGGTCACAGGGGGGGCGGCAGCCCTCCCTGTCCGGGGGGTTTGAGGGGGGCGGGTAGCCCCCCTCTAGGGGCAGCGCCCCGAGAAAATTTGTTTTGGACCCTATATTAGGTTGGGCGAACCTACCTATGGTTTTTGGTCCATGGT
>APFE030458605.1:181030-204615 GCA_000404065.3 Pinus taeda
TTGGACCCTATATTAGGTTGGGCGAAACTACCTATGGTTTTTCGATCCATGGTTTTGGACGCGATGGTTTTCGGTCCATGGTATTGGATGCTTCGACATGTATAAATATTATTGTAACATTGAAAGGAATATAATGAAAAATCAAGTTGGTAGTCTCGGTTTTGAGATCCAGTGGGAAATCTCTGTGTATATGTGTTTTATGTGTTATGCTCTCGCATTTTTATTTTTCCTGTGATTTAGAATTCGTATGTAGGTAATTTCTGTACGGGGTTAAAACCTACACTAACTACTTCAACCCAAAAATTCTTCTCCAAACCAGAATTGGACAACATACTTCGCACCTTTTCCATAATGGTGTGATTCATCCTTTCTGCGACACCATTTTGTTGAGGAGTACCAGGCACAGTCTTCTCATGCTTTATGCCAAACCTGTTACAATATTCCTTAAATGCATTTGAACAATATTCTCTACCATTATCTTTTCTTAAACACTTCAGCAATTTGTTAATCTCTCTTTCAACAACAACATGGAATTTTTGAAATATTCCAAACACTTCACTTTTATTTTTCATAGATATGCCCAAACCTTCTTGGATGCATCATATATAAATGTTACAAAATATGATGCTCCTCCTAATGATTTGATGTTAACAGGCCCAAACACATCTGAGTGTAACAATTCTAACACATTTTTCTTTCTGTCATAGCCACCTCTAAGGAATGAAACCCTTCTTTGTCTTTCATATATACAATTCTCACAAAGATCAAGATTGTAGGATTTCAAACCTGGCAATAAATTTTTACCAACAATGATTTTTAAGCCCTTCTCGCTCATGTGACCTAAACGCTTATGCCACAGACCTGTTGAATTTCCTTCTTTTGTGACAACAGCCAAATCTAATTTTCCTATCAATGTCTTCAATGTGTATAATGTTCCTGTCTTGGGTCCTGTGGCTACAACCAATGCACCTTTGCTAATTTTCCAGCCTCCTTTTCGAAAGCTTGTCGAATAGCCTTCATCATCCAGTCGTCCCATAGAGATTAAACTCATGCGCATTTCTGGTACATGCTTGACCTGTTTCAACAATATATCTTGTCCATCTTTCATCTTGATCTGGACATCTCCCACTCCAACAATACTGCAAAAATGATTATTCCCCAAATGCACTCTACCATAATCATCAGGATTATATGAAACAAAACTATCTTTGCATGGGGTTAAATGGTGAGATACCCCAGAGTAAAAGATCCAATCAAAGATACTGCTGGATATATATACACATGCATCCTCTACTGAAATAGTAAACAACACATCACCATCTGTGGCTACAGCAGTAGTCTCACCTTCATTTGTGCTGGATGACTTGTGATTTGTATTGGACGGTCTCTGATCCTTTTGTCCTTTCTTCAAGAATCGACATTCTTTCTTCATGTGCCCGGGTTTGCCACAATGAAAGCAGATGATTCTGCCTCTCCTTTATTTTGATCGGCCTCTCGATCTTGATCGCCCTTGCCGACCTCGATCCATTCTCCTACCACGATCAGCTAGAGCTAGAGCTTCTCCCCCCTGGTTTTCCGCAATTGACTTGCGTTGCAGCTCCTCATTCACTAAACTGCTACTGACATCATCAAACTTTAGGGTCCCTGTAGTTGCTGAAGTGCTCATAGCTACAATTAAATTTTCCCAGCTGTCTGGCATAGAACACATTAGCAAAATAGCTCTAATTTCATCATCTAAAATGATTTTAATAGAGGCACGCTGATTAGTAATAATATTAAATGCATTCAAGTGCTCAACAACTGAAGCACCCTCCTTCATTTTGAAATTATAAAGCTTCTTCATCAAGAACACTTTGTTTGATGTCGTGTTCTTCTCATATAGATCATGGAGCTTCTTCCATAATCCTTCTGCCGTCTTTTCTCCAGACACATTGAAATAAACATTCTTTGCTAAATATTGGCGGATTGTTGCAACCATCTTTCTATCTAGCTTATTCCACTCTTCATTTGCCATCGATGAGGGTTTCTTTGTTGTGCCCTCAATCGGCAAATATTGATCCTTTAAAATCAGTATATCCTCCATCTGTGATTTCCATAGGGCAAAATTAGCCCCGCTCAACTTCTCCATATCTGTAATTGTTGTCTCCATTTTCAATCAAATTCACGCCCCAAAACACAAAAAAAACTCCACTTAAAAATAAAACTTTAGTCATTATTCTTTAAAATTTAGTAATAATGACCTTCCTCCATTTAAAATGCCCTTTTCAAAATTCCTACTCCTTTTTAAAATATACTTTTCAAAATTCCAACATATAATTATATATGTTTCATAATAAATATAAAAACATATATAATGTTTTAACCTTTTCACTTTTCACACATACATATGTTGGTTTGAGAAAAAACTTGACATATACGTGCAAGCTTGATGTGAAAAAATACTTACTAACACCACGTTTGAACTCCAAACTCCACGGATCTCCACTTTTCAAACTCCAGCAACACATACGGATCTTCATGTTTCAGACTCCAGCAACATGTTTCAACATAGGTCCATGACCTTGTTTTTCTTGCAGCAACTGTCTTTTAGCTCCAGCGTTCCTCAGCTATTTCCTGGAAAAATCCCTTTCCTGGACTCTCTTCTTTGCAGCGATTTCTGATTTCTTGGACAGATCCTTCAACAGCTCCAGAGGTAACAGCCAACAGTTTAACGAACGCTGCCAGAGTAAGGCGATGGCTTTAAGCGACTTGCATAGTGGATATTCGACCCTAGCTCTGATACTAGTTGTTAGACCAGAGCATACATAACACAAAACAGATTTATACTTAGAGACTTAAACGACAAAAGCAGAGAATAATTCACAGAGACAGACAAATGGAAAAACAACAAGATTACTTAGTCAGAAACAACAGAATAGATAAAACAATCACCGGAGAACAAAAATCACTTTGCATTACATAACAGGCTTGGGCTTTGGCTTGCTTTCTTTGGCCAGAGAAATTACAAATTTATGGAGGCAGAAGAAGGATCTAGAATCCTGTATGTGATTCAGATGGAGATCTGGAATGATCTAGAAACTAATAGCAGTGTAGAAAAATCTAGAATCCTGGAGATCTAGAAATTAATGGCAGTGTGGAGATCTATAAAGATCTGATCTAAAAGGATCTAGAATCCTACGTGAATTTGGCTTCACACTTAACAAAATTGAAGTCTGGAAGCCTCTTCGAACATTCTGCAACTAAAAGTTCCTTACCAATTGTACAATTCTGAATTCTGTAGAGTTCATTATCTCATCCATTGTGGATCCATTTGTCTCTGAGATTTTAATATTTTAATCATGTGGGTCTGTCCTCCTTCGTTTCGAGAGGGGCAAAAAATCCTTTAAAATTACCACTTTATACGAGTTGCAAATGGAACTAAACAGTACCAATGTGTCTGAAACATTGCTTTAGATGGTTTTACATAGAAGCGAAGGCAAGTGACAAATACTTTAAAATATGCAATAGAGTCCAACGATGCCTCAATACTACCTTGCAGATTGCTAAAGCGAAGTGATTTAATTATGAGAAAATTCTCTTGCGCTGCTCGAAAATAGCATTAGTATTATCATGTTAATAATATGAATACAAAATATAACTTTGGCTGTCCTTTTCCGCATTCTCGTTCATCGAGTTCTTAGGAGTACTTGACAGTGACAGTCACAAAGCCTCAGAAGGATCATGATGAGATGGCCACTTATCTAGTTCCTGGCGGAAAGCAGTACCTTGCTTACTTCTCGAGACGTTCTTCAACCTGCAAAAGGAGGCAGAGTTTGGCGGAGAATGTTTGGCAGACTCCTATTTCAGACCTTATAGCATTTTAAATGCGGTCTGACATGGCTGCTTGATCTCAGTTTATTTTTTAATGGCAGTGGCATGGCGGCGTGTTATATCGGGGTATCGAGCGGCCATGTCAGGCCGCATTTAAAATACTATAGGGTCTGAAATAAGAGTCGCCAAAATGTTTAAAGAGCTAAGCCAGTACATGACACATGATTGGGTCGGAGCAAAGCCTTATGTTGAAGAGGAAGATAAGGAATTTTCGGAAAGGAAAAAAAGATTATGGGCTCTTGAACACTGTCTAAGACAAGCCTCTAAACAGGTATGTATAGAATTTTATCTGATTTTACTAGCTTTTTGTGCATATGTTCTGCATTGTTTTTCTGAGCCTGTACAGTGATATTTTTTTAAAATTCATCATCATTGGTGAAAGTGTCTTTCCTATTTAGATAGTTTTATGTGGCATTCTATGTGCGCACGCACACTAATAGTAGCCTGTAAAGTCATATTTTCTTAAAATTCATCATCATTGGTGAAAGGCACTTTCTTTTAGATAGTTTTTATGTGGCATTTATGCACGCACGCGCACTAATAATCTAAGACACACTAATATAGGTCCATGTTAAACAATTGGAAAGGTAATAAATTTAATGCATGCAAGGCATTATATATTTAAGGTATTTGTTCTTACCTCACGCTGATCTTCATGTTTTGAAGTTTTGTAGGGCTGATGCCTTATAGGCCCTTTGGGCATTGTGGGCGATAATGTCTATGACTGGTTGTAAGGATACGTTGCATCTACTGCAGAGCTTGTTGATGGAGATTTTCTGACTCGTATGGAAAGGTCTAAAGCATCCCAAGCTTTCCAATTTCCATTCTCATTTGCCCCATTTAGTTGGACATTCGGTGCACCCAAAGAACCTGCCACCAGAGTGTGAATCAGAGACTGCTGTGATAACTGTTTCAAGTTAGATACTTCGAATGATTGTTGTTCTGTTAAAATCTTAATTTGTGGAGGAAGAATCTCCTGTTGAGATGGTTGTGACAGAACCATCCCCTCTTAGCTTAGGGGAATTGAGGCCTTTAAGCGGGAATTGACTTGGGTTTGTAAAGCCAAGTTCAGTTTTTATGTAAAGATGTTCAGTCCCTTCCTATTGCGCTTATATACTTGCATTTTTGGATTTTTTTAAGATGGGAATTTTCTTGTAATACTGTTGCTAGATAGCTGTAGCTATTTCTGTTCCATGAAGTAATGTATGATGCATTTATCAAAAAATAGAACTAACTGTATGAGTTCAGTCTTAGCCAAGTCTTTTCCCTGAAATGATTTCTCATAAAGCTGAGTAAAAAACCAACCTCCAGCATTCCTCTGATTTTATCATGGATACTGGAAAGCTTGGTAATTTTTCCTTTCAAAGTTGTCCAGACTTGAAGCTATATGCTTAATGTAGGTTGGGTATGTTATTCTCTCAATCTGAAATGTTTTGTATAAGTCTTCTTTCCATATTTATTGAATTTAAAATCAATATCGTTTTTCTCTGCCTATTATTTTAAACATTTCTGACTGACTGATTTGTATAGATTCTTTTGGCATTCACCCTTTTAGCAGTACATAATTCAACTGCATTCCTACTTGGAGGAGGTTTTGGACATGCTGGCCTACTTTCTACAGTAAAAGATGTCTGCAGGGTATTAAATTACTGACCCTTACCTCCATCGTTAATTGATGCTTATGCAAACATTCAATATATTTTCATGGGATTTTTGGATAATCACTACATGTATTCTAGCTTACAGGATCAAACAGATTTGCACAATAGAAGAAAATTTGTTTGTTGAAATTTATAAATGTGACTGACCTACTTGATTTCTTGATGTCTTAAGCCTTCCATTGCAGTCTATTTTTCCGTTACTTGTAGAATATTGCATCTTTTTCTTGACAAAGAATATTCAGCAGAGTTGGAGTTATCAATTTGTATAGGTTGCTTGGCAGATCTTTCACATGTATCTGGTTTCTAGTGATTTTACATGGTAAGTGAAATTAGCTGTTGACTTGTCTCTTCTAGGAAGTCAAACATGCACTGAAAATTACCCATGAAGCACTTTGCAAATGAAATATTCAAAAGTTGTTTGTGTGCTGGGGGAGAAGATTTTTATAGCCATGACAATCTCGAAAATACGTATGCACATGAAAACAAGCACCCTCAAGTAGATCTCATCTTCCAATCAATCCTCCTCTGCCCGCTCTCTGTTGTTCCTAATCTATCGTATCCAAGCCAAGCTATAAAAATAAGAAATCCCTATCCAAGCTTCAACATACTATTGATCTTCGTCATCTAAGTTAAGAATAGATTCCCTGCCTGCTTATCCTCTTCCTCTCTTTATCTGAGTATAAAATCCATAAGTAACTCATCATACATAGGTACAAGCCATCAATGCATAGGGACCATGGTGGTTCTCACTATGGGTTCCGCGATGAACCTTACTGGATATCTCATGATTTGGCTGTCGGTCACTGGTAGAGTTGCAAAGCCTGCCATGTGGTAGATGTACATGTATCAATGCATCGGAGGAAGCTCCATGAAGAATGAGACTAATAATTTTAATATTTTTCTTGTCATGGCCCTGGTGTTGGCTGGTTTGCTTATGGTTTTTATTTTGCTGGAAAACTTGCTGGTTCTTCCATAGATTGTGATTCAGTGGTTTGCTGCAGTAACAATTCTGATCATCTTCTTGCCATTGCTGATAGTCATACGAAAGGTGAAACTCAATGAACAGTGTTGATGCCATATTTTGGCTTCCCTAGATCCAACCCGGCTGAGCAGGTAAGTTGATGAGCTTAGGCCTTCTTTCCCTGTGCTTTTCATGCATTTTTACCCTCCTGTTTTGCTGTGTTTAAGGTCCAATGTTGTGTTTAAGGGGTCCAATGTGATATTGACCTATCGTTGTGCATTCAATGGAAAAATATGATTCCCAAAAAACTGTTGATAGGGTAGAATATTGCACCTTCTTCTTGACAAATAGAATATTCAGCAGAGTTGGAGTTATCAATTCGTATAGGTTGCTTGGCAGATCTTTCACATGTATCTGATTTCTAGTGATTTTACATGGTAAGTGAAATTAGCTGTTGACTTGTCTCTTCTAGCAAGTCAGACATGCACTGAAAAGTACCCATGAAGCACTTTGCAAATGAAGTCTTCAAAGGTTGTTTGTGTGCTGGGGGAGAAGCTTTTTATAGCCATGACAATCTCGAAAAATACCTATGCACAATCACTATGGCTGAAGATGAACTGCGGGATCAACTTAAATGAACCAGTATCTTCCTCTTCTCATCTACACTAAAGGCAGGAATGTGGGTTGTTTATCGGCCTTATCTCCCGGTAAGCTTGAAGTTATTGTGTCTGGATGCCTGTTTTACTGGTTTTGGAATTGGTTGTCTATAGACTATATCATGTACAAACCTCTCAGCGTGTTTGAAAAACTGACTGTTTTGGTTGTCTATATCTGTACAAGTCCCTCCGCATGTTTGAAAAACTGACGGTTTACATACAAAAGACTGACTTTTTGCATTGGCAGGGACTTGCTGCTTGGCAGCCCTCCTTGTTAAATATTCTCTTTGCTTATCAAATACTGAAAACTATTTTAACTAGCCGCTCATATACCTTGGGGTCTTATTGCAAGTAATACCAAGGCAAACATTGTTTTTTTATATAAACTTAGGATATAAATCAAAACCGGAGGACGGGGAGGCTGATTAATGCTGGCCATTAATTCTTAACATTTTATGTGAAATGTGAAACAATTGGAGTATATAGCTGCTATGCTTTGCAACATGACGGCATATTGCTGCTATCTCCCCTGCTCTGTGTGGCATTTTGCTGCCATCTTCCCTATGTGACTGTCGGCATGTGGCTGTTCCCCGACATGATTGTTGTGAATTACAAAGGCGAGGATATAATAGATCTTATCCAGTGTATCGGTGTTTCAATGCAATGGGATTGATCATGAAAACCCACCTGAGAACTAAGAGATTCAACCTGGATTTGCTTCCTTGCTTTATAGAGAGATCAACCCGGCCGCTTACTGGCACCGTTACTTGCAGGCATCATTACTCACAACGTTCGTTGCTGGCTGGATGCTTTAAGAAACTGGCTGGTCGAACCCGGGATGCTACAACATGTGGGTACATAATACAATCCGACGATGATGCTTCGCTCAACAATAAGGCCGAACCGGATACCTGGGATATGACTGATTTATACCCGGATCTTGATTCTTGCGAACCGGAACGATTCACTTGACACATATTGATTGTTGCTTGGGTAGATCGCGGACTAGCGGTGGAGAAGGAAGGGCAAGACGAAGAACCCCAATAACGGATACATTATGAGCTATAAAATACATGTTTTATGAACTAACTCTCCCAATTCACTATATCGATTAGTGTTCCAGCAATCCGTCCGGGAAGATATTAGTGCAAGCAGATAGTACAGGCCATTTAAGTAAGTGGATAGTTAACCTACAAAACAATGAACTGAGTGGGATTTTCAAACGGGTTTATGGGCTGCTACAAATCTCACACTCATCAAAATCGAGAACAATGGTATATCAGGCACCATTTAGCTGCAAATTCGAAGGGTGTCATAGTTGTCACAGATACAGATTAAGAACAACATAATGGCCCTTTCCCAAAGGATTTGGAATAGCTTTGCCATTTACACAGGCTTTCAAGTTTCTGCTGCCCATAATCAGTACCTGGGCAATTTCCCTGGAGATATACGAAATTGTCCTGTTTTCAACATCATCAATGTATCTCAGAATTCGTTATCTGGTCAACTTTTAGACTTCAATTTGTATGGAAAGTATGACCATTCAACATCTGATTATAATGATTGAGACATTGGTAGAATGATGAATCACAATCGATTATATACTTATCTGTGTACATATGGGTTGAATCCTCCCCAAGAGATTTCAGTCTTCAGAGAACTTCCTTTAGCCTAACAAAAGAAAATTCCTAAGGTTTGCATTTTTTTTCTTAACTGTAATCCTGAATAGTTTCTATGCTTAATTTTTTTCCCATTTGTAAATTAACAGTTTATGCTAAGTGAAACATCAAAAAACATAATTTAAAAAGATTCTTATGGGTAAGACCCTCTCTGATTGTGGGGTCGGGGGGCGGGAGAGCTTTGATTTTATTTTTGAACTGGTGAGGAAATTCATTTACCCACCTCACATTGTTGAGTATTTTTCCTTTTAGCTAAATCTGAAACAACTCGGTGTTTTCTATGGGACTGATGCATTTGTGTATACTCTTTGCAGTTTGATGGGTTTCCCTCGTTTTTATCTACACAATAGAGTATTCTTTCATCTCCTTTTGCTCTCTAACCTACAAATTTTCCACTGAAGGCATACTGAATGCAACCTACAGTAGTGCGGCAGTTCCTCTAGCAATGAAGGTTTCAATAGCAGCAATTCCTCTTCATCTAGAAATGAAGGTTTCAACAACTTTAGATTTTATGTTTGTTACAGAGTACAATGATTCTCTTCAAAATTTTGAAGTGCCCATATCGTATTGGGTTTAGTTTTCTGCCTTCATTTTTTACCCTTTTTTTGCTCAAGAAAAGCCATACCAAGCCCCCTTCTTTAAATTGATGATAGTCTTTGTGCTTGTCATTTACATTGTTGTGGGGCGTTTTGCTATTGGTGCTCCTTTTGTTTGAGTAAATCCATGCCAATTCACCTTTCACCTCAGCCTTTTCATGGTGCCTGGGTTGTAAAAAAGGCTTGAGGCTAGGGCAAAGTATAACACTCCCTCTATAGGTTGGGATTGTCATCTTCGAACCTCTTGAGGAAACCCAACCAAACTCTGTTATTCTCTATTAAGGCAGCGCTAGGCTTATGAAGCTTACGTTGGAGTCTATGCCTCCCTTTCTAGTGTAACCCGCTAGCTAGTTATTAACTATTCACGATTCTCTCATGGCCTTATGCATGCCTTTTTGGTGTGACCTGCTAGCTGGTTATTCTATGTTCTCGGTTCTCTCGATTACTCTGCAAGCAGGAGCTCCATCTCTTGTTGTATTTATGTATGGTAGATTTTCATGCTTCATCTCTCTTTGTATTTATTATGGTATTTATTATGTGATATTTTATCCATGTCTTCAGATGTTTTTGATTGTAGCCCCTTCATAGTTCAATTCACGACTTCAGTTTACTCATTCATCTATACAACCTTAGTTTGCTCATTCATATGTAGATGAAAGATAATACTCTATAAAACCTTAGTTTGCTCGTTCATCGTTCTCCAATATTCTTAAACCGATTAACCGATTACAAGAAAAAAATAAAAGATAATGGTTCAATACTGCTACCAGCTCGCAAGAGCTGCTTCAAGCTAGCTTAGGTGCAAAATAAAGAAAAATATTTTTTTCCTGAAACATTTCATTTCAATTCCAGGTGGTCCTGAAACATTTCATTTCAATTCCAGGTGGTCCTGAAATATTTCATTTCAATTTCAGGTGGACATATTGTATTCCTTTGGATTCCTCTATTTTAAAATAGGATCACTCATCCAAGGACACTGGCTCCTCTCTAGTAAGTAGACTCCAAATAAGAAATGTATACGTTTAGGGCTTCTAAAATTAAATAGTCCAGCCAGGGTTTTCTCTCTTTACTACCTGCTTGAGGAGGGCAGAGGTTAGTGAGGTTACTCTGCTTAGGTTTTATCTCTTTACTGCCTGTAATACTTAAACCTATATCAATCTTTCGAGACTATATTATTATTATTTTTTTAATAAATAGCAAACATCTAGCCATAAACCAATTTTTTGAGCCTATAATATAAAATTTGAAATTTATCACAAGCAGAGACCAAGCTGAAGACAGAGTTGCTCAAAGAAAGGGGTTTCTTAAAATTAATTAGCTTAATCGGTATTGTCAAGAGACGCCGAGAGCTTAATCCAATTTTCGTTCCAAATACCTGTTCCGCATACAGATACAATAAGGGCAAGGCCACATATGAAAATTTCCGAAATCTTCTATTAAGTACGGCCCAAAATATGTACAGAGATATTGTGAATTATCGTGGATAGGTTCTGGCAATGGTCAAAGGTAAAGGTGTATTGGCATTCCGTGCCCCTGTTCAGCGACATCGGGAAATCACAAGATGATGATGGTGAAGAATGTTAGGGGCTAGAGGGGTCCTCTTCTGGTCATAAGAAGTGGATTGCAGAGATCTCATCCCTCGCCAATGTCGTTTTTGGTTTGTGCAAGGTATTTAATTTATTTTTTTGGTCAAATAGCTGTCATGTAAAATTTTGCCAGAATTTACCCCCCAACCTCCCCAGATTCCCATTTGGCCATTTTAATTTGCAAGGGATCATCAGAATTTGCAAATTAAGCGGACTATGTAAAAATTTTAAAATCTTACCTGTCTTTCTGCCTGATTGATGTCTTAGTTTAAATGTTAGGGTATCTGACAACACTGTCAATGTTTGAATATTTATCAGAACATGCTTCTTGCAAAAAAACAAACTTACACTTAATCTTCCAAGGGAAATAGAGCAAAGACTCTCAACTTTCAAGCACTGCCAAATCCCAATGAAGGAATAGTGGACCAGATAGCTACAATTGCCAAACAAAGCAGCACGCTAGTGAGCATTTCCTGGAAGGAGAACTAAATAATGGTTCTAAATATGCTTCCAAACAGATTAGAAATTGTGTAACTTGTGTGCTCACCTCTCTTCTAGATCAACTGACACCTTATCTTGCAGTGAGTTGGAACTAATAGATTCTACTAATCAACAAAGATTAAAGCCTTTGTGATTGATACTACTGCAAGGACTGACCAACGCTCCACCCTGTGTCCCTGACCAACAGTCCACCCTATGCCCCAATGTCACAATGTTCTTTTTCAACATGTTGGGCAAGGGATGAGCCCCCATCCTTGTGGAAGATTGCTCTTCCCACCATACTTTGACCACAAGTATGATTGCATGATCTTCTCTAGATGAAACCAACAAGATACATAATAAATGTGTGAGGCCTATAGCATCTGTCCAACCCTTGTCAACTTCCCATCTAGTGATAGGTCCTTATGATGCCAAAATCAAGGCTTACTTTGAAATTGTTGGAGACACGGTACACCACAAATGCAATGCCTAGATTCCTTACAATTGTCATGGGTCAAACATAAGTCCGAGCTGTGGGAATCTAGTAGGATGAGAGTCTAATTCTAACAACCAAAAATTTGCCTTGTGGTCACTGACCACAAGATATGATGTAGAACCAAAGATGCCCAAACAAGCATGAACACCATTAACCAAACTCTGTTAACACATAGAAATAAGGATCCATTATCAAAATGATTGTTGACCATCTCCGACCCATTCGGATGTAAAATGTCCTTCACTTGCTCCTAAATGCCAGCAACTTCCAATAGGTGATCCAAGTCATCCATTGTCAAACATACAAATATGGGGCAAAGGGACAGCCTTGAAAAATGGATTGATTCATTAAAATTTGAGGGGATAATAAGTTATTATCAAAGAGAAATGTTGATTCATTAGAGAGTAATGTGTTCACCATGGTCACACAGATTGGTCCAAAGGCCAAGCAAACCAACATGCCTGTGATGAAGCTCCAATCTGCAGAAAACTAGGGTGCTAGCCACTATCTCGAGCCCATTGTAAGGCTTCTCAAGTCTAGAGTACATGTCTAGAATAATTGGACCCTATACAAAACTTGTCTGCTCTTATGGAACTACTTTCTATGCAATTGAGTGTATTTGCAGAGCCATTGCTTTAGCCATGATATTGCATGAGACACCGAGGATGGTAATCGGCATCCAAGCTCCAATGGTGCCCCTAGCTACATTCTTAGTAATGAGTTTACCAAGGTCTTGATTGAGAGATTTAGATAGCCTTCTAGAAGATAATTCTTCAGTTGTCTCACCCATTCTTTTACAAAGAAGACATTTCTCATACCCATCCTTATTTTTCCTCTGCCTTTCAATGTCATATGATTGCTTGCATTTTTATGGTTTTGAATACAACTGACAGAAAAACTTGTTTTTAAAATATTATCTTCCTCTTAGAGAACTATTTCACATTGAGATGATGCCTATTATCTGGCATGATGGTTGCACCTTGGGAACCCCTATTCTTGGGTTTCTCAACCTGGACAAACCTATGTTATCTTATCCATATACCTATCAGCAGGGCATTGCATATCCTCCATACAGGTGTGTTCATTTTCCTCTCACGTTTTTTATTTACAAATAATTTCATATACAATGATGTAAATCAAGTTGTTACTAAACCTCTCACGTTCTCTTTTTAACATGGTATGGCAGGTATACGACCTATGTGCTAGAAATTGCTTACCATCAGATGCAACTCTATTCTCATAAAGGGATTTTTTAACCCTGTGACCAAGGTTCAATTTGGAAAATTTAGGTTCTTTACACCCACCTTCTACTACCATGTATTGTTAATAAATACAATCCTTATCTGGTACCCTAATCTCCTCAAATATATGGTGCATCTAAAACTGTTAGACCTCCAGTATATCGTTCACTACAGGCTGTTCTTGCCCCTAATGCTGATATTTAAGTTGATGAACATGAAACTAAGATACAGAATCTTTGACTTTTTAGCATTAGGATCGATTTGTTTCTTTATTCTTGTAATATAGCTGTGTATTAATCTTCTCATTTAGGAATTCTATTTTCGTTATTCTAGTGTTGTTGTTATTTGTTTCCTCTCTTCAACAATTTTTTGATTTTCTTGTGCCCTTAGTCAATATTGCTCTGGAAATAGTACACTTGTACTCTCAATGCAATCTCAGTGAATCCCTTCTCGTTGGTTGACCTTTAGCTTGTAATTTTATGTCATCATTTAAACTAATAATTTATCACTTCACCAAGCTAACATTGTTGTAGGGAATTGGCAATTTGTTTCGACAAAAAGAATGTGCATGCAGTTAAAACAAAGTCTTATAATCAAGTCTATACTTCGTTAATCTCCTTCCTGGGCACAGTAAGGGACTTAACCCCTTACCTACTGAGCCTGACCCCGGTTATAAAGACTTAGATGGCCCTAAGCTTTTTCATCTTTCATTCAGATTTCCTTAAGGAATGTAAGGGATGAGGAACACGAGACTTAGGTTCCTCCAGAGCTCAGTCAGGAAGCACTAAACTTTTCCCTATTAAGAATCCATTTCACCTTTTCAAGTATTCTCAAGGCTTGTCCTAGTTTAGGAGCTTTGAAACAAGGAAAAGGCTTACATGCGTATGTTATCAAAATTGGATTAGAGTCAGATCTCTTTGTAGAGAGTTCTCTTGTTGATATTTATCCTAAATGCAGGAGCATAGACAATGCATCTAAAATGTTCAATCAGATGCCTGAACGAAATATTATCTCATGGAATGCGATATTTACAGGATATGCTCGAAATGGCTGTTGTCAAATGCTCTCAAACTGTTTTGGCAAATGAAAGTAGGGGGCATGAAGCCTGACCAATTCAACTTTGTAAGTATCCTTACTGGATGTGCTGCCTTACCATCCCTTGCACAGGGCTTAAGGGTACATGCCTGTGTAATTAAATTTAAATAAGGATATGAATTAGATACTGCAGTTGGGAATGTTGTTGTTACTATGTATTCTATATGTGGCTGCATAAAGGATTCATACAAAGTATTGAGAGGATGCTTCAACGAAATGTTGTGTTGTGTCATGGAATTGCAATGATTACAAGTTATGCACAACATGGGTGTGGCAATGAGGCTATTCAACTCTTTGAAGAAACACTACGGCCAGGGATTGAACTAAACCACGTTACTTTTGTTGATGTTCTCTCTGCTTGTAGTCATGTAGGCCTAGTGTGTGAATGTTGCCACTACTTCATTTCAATGAGCCAATTTCATGGCATTGAGCCAAGAGTGGAGCATTATGCGTGCATGGTTGACCTTCTTGGTCGTGCTGGATATCTAGATGAAGCAGAGGATTTTATCAAAGAAATGCCATTTGAATCTAATACATTAGTGTGTCGTACCTTGCTTGGTGCCTGCAGAGTTCATTATACTTCGGATATAGGAAAGCGTGCAGTGGAGTGCATACCAGCATTGGAACCAAAAGACACTGTTGGACATCTAGATGAAGCAGAGGATTTTATCAAAGAAATGCCATTTGAATCTAATGCACTAGTGTGTCGTACCTTGCTTGGTGCATGCAGAGTTCATTATACTTTGGATATAGGAAAGCGTGCAGTGGAGTGCATACTAGCATTGGAACCAAAAGACACTGTTGCTTATGTGCTTTTATCAAATATTTATGTTGTTCTTGGCAAGTGGGACGATGTTGCAAAGGTAAGAAAAATGATTAAGGTCGGAAACTAAAAAAGAACAAGTACTAAGCTTAATTGAGGTTAAGAACAGGGTCCATACGTTTGTTGTCGGAGACAGAGCACACCCACAAACAGAGGAGATATTCTCAAAACTAAGGAATTGACTGGGAAAATAAAAGAGGCAGGGTATTTGCCAGATACAAACTTTGTTTTCCACAATGTGGAAGAGGTGCAAAAGGAAGATTTTCTCTTTCAACACGATGAGAAGCTGGCTATTGCTTTTGGGCTTATCAGCAAGACGCTTCCATCATTTTAAGGATGGGCTGTGTTTTTGTGGGGATTATTGGTGATGGCAGAATCATGATGTAATTCTTATAGGAATCACCTATGTAAGTAAACACTAAATTTTAGGCTGGTCTACTATCTACTTATACAAGTGATCCCAGGATCATAACAAACCAGTTGTTTTACCACTCTTGAGTTTGGGATACAAAGGTCGTGGACTGTCTGACAATTGATAGTGTTGAATTCTTCTCCATGACCTTAATGCTTCCTAGCTTTACACTGCAGAAATAAAACTTGCGATCTGATGTGTTGTTATTCTTAGACTAAAGTTTGATTGGCGATAATAATGACTAAACTATGCTAGTCAGAGAAACCTTCATGTGTTGAACTAAATATACGTATTGTGGTTAGGTTGCCTCTATATAATTTGGATGGGATTGAAGTATCTTGCTTATGTTGCCTCTATATAACAAGTGGACCTGGTTCTAAATGCAGATACTGTCTTTTAAAAATTGGCCATAAAATATACTATGCAATAGAAAATAGTTGCATAGAAATTTTAAGCTAACCTGTGCCAAACTGTAGCATCACCCATATTACCATAAAACGAACATCGAAGGCCTGGTGTAGAAATTCGTGTCGCAAAGTGGTCAACCCTAGCAGTTGACAAAAAAGGTGTTCTTAAACAATGCTGGTCAATCTTGTCGCAAAGTGGTCAACCCTAGCAGTTGACAAAAAAGTTGTTCTTAAACAATGCTGGTCAATCTTGTAGCAAAGGAGGATGGTTCTTTCTTATAATGGATTGCAGTAGAACAAAAAGTCATTGATTTCTTAATGAAGTGTTACTACTTGCACTGTGGAAACTATTTTAAACTATGACAAATGCACAATATTGAAGGATTAACAAGCTAACAGACAAATGCACAATATTGAAGGATTAAAAAACTAACAAACAACACTCGGAAAGAGAATTCCAACAGAGTAAGTGGGTTTTGTCTTTGAAGATTTTTGTGGATGTCCATACTTATCATATACAGGACTTTTGCTTTTCTGGTTTTTGAACAAATATATCCTATATGTTCTCTCTTCAAAATATTAAAGGATTTTTTATATTTGTAGTTTTATATGCTCCTCATATAGATTGACAGTCATATGTGTTATATGTTATTTTGCTATTTACATAGCTGCTGATTGCTCTCTTGCTGTGAATTATCCAGCACCTTTTATGTATTTTGACGATGATTACAGTCTATATGCTGAATCATATGTACTTTTTTATATTGGCTTAATATAAGAATATTATAGATTTTTTCTCTCTGAAAAAAAACTTAGCTAAATTTGGATGAAGCAAAAGCATTTTTGGAAGAAGTGAAGCAAATGCAAGAAAATTGCAAAGTGGCCCACCAATCCATCATATTGGGTAGGTATTCGATTTGCCATGCAGAATTGTTAATTATGTCATCAATATCGAAATGGTAGAATTTGTAATGGCAGAATGAGTATTGCATTACATAGATATAATGGTTTTTGAATAATCTTTTAATTGATTTTTTTTCACAGGTGGGAAAACCTATCATAACTCAGTTGTCAAACCAGTAGTGAGGACAACTATCTCTAGTTGCTATCTGAGAATACAGGTTGACTTATCACCGTTATTCAAGGAAAACCACTCCCCCCTGGAATAACCGGTTGATGGTCCTTAAGGGGTAGACTTTCACTTCTGCCAGACGCCTATGGGAACTGTTATTTGAGGAAAACCACGCCACCTGGAATAACACGTTGGTGGTCCGTAAAAGGCAGACTTCCACTCTTGCCAGATACCTTTGGGTCTTGGGAGGTTAACCTGTTTCTTTACCTCCAAAGAAAACGAACTCTTTTAATTAATATTACTTAATTAATAATCAAATTATTTATTTTAATAAAAAAATTATTTAAATATAATTAAACACTTTTAAAATAATATAATTTTTAATTAAATAAATGTCAAAATCATCAAAACAGACTAAATAAATATGAAAATCATCAAAACTATCCAATCTAACGAGTTCGCTTGCTCCATCACTCCATGCAATCGAAAAGCAGGAACATACACACCATCACACCATCACAGAATTTCGGTGAATTTTGAGGGCTGGGGATTTAATTGCCAAATTCAGCGAATTCAATCGGAGACTAGCTATTCCAATACTGGGCCTTGTTTAGCGGGGACCTGGAACTCTGTAATTTAATCTGGACGCTGTTGTGTTCCAGTTTTTGGCGCAAAATATTATATGCCAAGGTCTAGATTGTCGTGCGTCTCATAAAATTTGAATCATTTCCTTTACAAAGTGGACAAACAAACTCTTTGCAGGGTTGAAGCAAGTGCAATCTTGATCACAGTTTTTTATATAAAAGGGCCAGAAATAAGTTGTTTTGCCAAACCGCGTATTTATAGGTGGCGGCCCCGTATCAAAACTGGACCCCTCATTGAAACAGCTAGGGACCCGCCGAAATCAGCTTATGGTTTTCTTCATCGTACCATAAGTTACTTTTGTCCCACCCCTGATTTCAATCAACCCTGATTTCAATCCACTGACCTTGTCACTTCACTGTATTACATTACATATAAACTTTCGGATCAATATGATTGATTATCCTAACCTTACCACCTCACTAGAAGAGTAGAAATCTGGGCGTTTACGATTAATTTATTTTCCTGAATCTCAGATCACATAGTAGAAACCTTGGTCTTTAATATTTAGTTTTTTGGTTCAGTTTTTTAATCTTTATATGGAAAATATAAAGGTCTCGATCTGTCTAGAGATGAAATGAGAAATGAGGTTAATTGTTCATGTTCTTAATTGATGTTTGGCTAATCTATCGATAGCTTCACAGAAATTGCTGTTTGAAGGAGTGGACATAGTGTAGTATTGATGAAGCAATGTTAATTGTGGTGTTATGTTTATTCTAGATTCTAGAAAGATTTTAGAATTTGATTGTCAAACTATCATATATTTATTTAGTTTTAGATTTACCAAGCACTTAAAGGGAATCAAATCTCTTTTCACATTAAAAGATGTTTGTATATCAAGAGATTTGATTTCTCCCTGTTTAGTAGACCCTGAGCTAAGATGAATCTATACCTGTTTAATTTCCCCATTAAATAGGCTATATTCCACATGAATATTATGGGTTCTCAACACCATGGGTTGTTTTTATTTTTATAGGTTTATTTTTATTTTGTTATTTTTTTTTAACTTTTCTATTTTATTTTGACCAAGTTAAAATGTTTACATTATATTAATCTTTTTATCTTTAATGTTAAATGCTGTTATTGTTATTATTTTTAGGTTTTTCCTTTAAATTCTTATACCTATGACTTGTTAGAATTCATATTGAGGAATATTTCAATTAATATCAAGTAATTTCAATTATTATTATTATCGATCGTGTTTTGTATCCCATTGACTTGATGCCAAGTTTTGTGCCAGGAGCAATAGCCTCATGGCTCCATACTTTCCACAAACACTTCAAAACTGGGAGAATATTGGATGAAGAGATAGTTGATTATAAAAAGTAATGAATTTTATTTTATTTTTTATAATTTTATTTAGTAAACTGGAATGAAATGAAATTAATTTAACATCCACGAAGCTAAAGATAGTCTATGGGACACATTGCTTCTCCATATGTTTTTTGTATTCGGCTCTTTTGATGCAAAAGCATCTAGCTCAGGGTGTGAACAAAAACGAACCTGTTTGTTTAGTTTGACAGGTCATTGTACCTGAATCTTTTAATTCCTTTAAGTTCTAGCATTTAAGAGTTAACAGTGTGTTATATTTTCCTTAATTTCTTTTAGCTGTTGTTCTGAATTAATCATAGAATTTAGGTAAACAGAAAATTAGATGGTTATCCTATGTAACTTCCTGTAATTGTTGGTAGTTACTCAAACTGTTCAATAATTCATACAAAAGAAGGAAAATGAGACATTGAGAGGGTTGATTTTCCGAGAAGAGCAAAAGAACTGAAATACAAATATATACAGGAATTTCTCAAGATCATACATGTATATTTCCAACTGAAAATATTTTTGTTCATTTATTTATTTATTTTCTCGTTACAAAATAGTCTTGAATGCATCAAAGAAATATAGCATTAAACACTGTTCCATTACAAGAATTAGAAGAGCGATAGAGTCTATGAAACCGTGAACAGGTGGATGTGAACGCATTGAATCCACAGAGGAGGTCACAACCAAGAACCAAAGGAAAGAAAAAAGAAAGAAAGCTTTCAGAAATGCTATAGGCCTAATAACCAAAACAACCAAAGGGTTCCACACAAGTACAAGACCATCTTAAAAACCCTCAGGTAACAATTCCACCAGAATACTGTAAAATTTTTCCTTTCATGAAATAGCACACAATAGCGTTTATGCAAATATACAGAATAATAAAACAAAACTCCATGGATAAGTTACATCGTATGCTTCGATAAATAAGCCGGTCTCAAAGAAACCTCAACAGCGTTATCAAGATAAGCCAGTCTACAAGTGCTAAGATTACTACAAACAGAGAGTTACATGCCCAAAAATCTATCAACAGAGGCGACCTATCAATACAGTGGAGAGGAGAGCCGCAACTCAACTAAAACAAAAAGACCCTAGGCGTAAACAAGTGAAAGCAGGACAACACCCTACCCGTTTGGGTCAGCTGACTTCCAAATAGAGGAACAGAGCCTTAGACCACCACCGAAGCGCCAACGAGCCACCTACAAAAGCCACCATCAAAGTCATTATAGACCTCAGAGTGTGGAAGCTTAAAAACAAAAGGTAGAACAGAGCGAGGGTTTGCCAATACCTGGAAGGCAGCGTTGGACTGAAACAGAACCTCGACCGGTTGCCAACCACCAAGGGTACTCTGCTGACGCAGGAGCGAGTTCCTTAGTACCACCGAAAATACAATAGGGTAAGAAAATCACAGAGAAAGGACTTACCATTGTCTGCGGAGAAGCTGAGACCGAACGCCGAGACCCTTGATGGAGGCAACCTGGAATATTTGCAGTTAAGCAACAGTTAAACAACATAGCAGTTCGGTGAATAAAACCAGCAACACAAAAACAAATAGCATATTTGAAACAGTGACCACGGGAAGCATTCGCGAGAACCAGAAATCAGAGCAACCAAATAATAGACCACCAATAGAACCAGTGGCTGGAGCAGAGACCAAAACCAGGGTGCCATCAAACCAAAACTACCACTGTCACCACGGAATAGTCGAGAAACCCTCTCAGACAATAGAGAACGGCCAGAATGCTAAGTGAACGAGGAATGAGGGAGTAAACCAAAGGCAGGATCGCATATCTCGAGACAAGGATAAGTGTTCCTTCACAGTAAATGCCAAGTACCAAATAATAAATACAACAACCAAAATATCTACCACTAATCCACCGGGAGTATTATTTGCTTAATCACCATACTAATTATTATGTTAATCATCTAATAGAATCGTGAAGTTTTCAAAGGGATGGTCGCATCAAATTGTGGTATCAGAGCAGGTTTTGGAGTTTTCCTGAGAAATGGAAGTTGGAAGATGAGGTCGTTGAAGAGGTGCTCGAAGAGTAGCAGAGAAAGGATTACGAGAGGAGATTAGGATCCTTATTGCCCGTTTGGAGGCAGTTGAAGCAGGAAGGAGAAGGGATCCAAAAGTAGGAGATGACAATGAAGAAGAAGCTATAGTTGCGACAAATGGATCGGATGAGGAAGGACCTGAAATTAGATTATTGAGGTTGGTTTTGTTGGCTAGCAATAAGCCTAAGCCAGAAATTCCAAATTACGATGGCAGCTTGTCCACAGAAGTTCTGTTGGACTGGATTAGCGAGTTGGACAAGTATTTCGAATGTGAAGAGGTCAACGAAGATCAAAGAGTTAAGTTTGGTGCAACCAAGCTAAAGGGACATGTGGCCTTGTGGTGGGACAGTGTCCAAGCGGAAAGAAGAAGGATGAATAAGTTGCCAAGAAAGAAATGGCCAAGAATGGTGGCCAAGATGAAAGGCATATTTTTGCCCAAAGATTACCAGATTGCTTTGCATCGGCAAGTGCAGAATTTGAAGCAAATGTTGGAAATACTGAGAGGGGGGTGAATCAGTATTTCTTATTATTTATTTATTTATTTTAATTGTTCTAGTGATTGCCAACAACATATATAGATATGTGTATGTATACATAGAACACAGAAATTAACAGCTAAAATTAATGCTTTTATTAAAACTCAAGACAGTGCAATGAAATAAATACAATATAAGTATAAATTTGATTGTGAACAGTTGCCAAGCTCCAACTTGGACTTCAGTGAGGCTCCAACCTCCAGAGCACCAACTCTATTTTGCAGTGGTTCTGCACTTAGGAGCACCTACCCCGAATGACTTCATTCCAGTTCAGTTCTGAGGCTCCAACCTCTTGGGCTCCAACCCAACCTTGGTATAAACAGGTATGTTGTTGCACTCTATTCAACTGAGATTGTCTTACTCCTGCTCTCCTGTCTCTGCTGCTTCTATTGCCTCTACACCCTCTGCTGCTTCTACTACCTCACACTCTGGTTCTTCACCACACCAACAGCAACAACAGTTCTCTGTTTTTACTATTTTATACATTCTCATGCCTTTGTCCATTCGTTTCCGCTTACTCAATGGCTCTTTGGCTTCCTCCTCACTCGCTTGAGCTTCGACTTCCTCAACACTCGCTCGACCTTCTAGCTTCCCTCCTCCATTTGCTTTAGCTTCCTCATGTTTACCTTTGATTGATGTGCTGAAAATATAATGTCGTCGCGGAAAAGGTTGGTGTTTCAGCAATGGAGAAATTGGTGTTTCAGCTAATTTTCTCCAACTTTTTCAGCAGTGTTCGTCGCGGAAAAGGTTGGTGTTTCAGCAATGGAGAAATTGGTGTTTCAACAACTTTTCTCCAACTTTTTCAACAGTGTTCAACAACTGCAGCAACCTTCACCACTGTTCACTAGCAACTTCATACAACGCTTAACTACCTCTGCTCCTCTTGGCTCCTCTTGGCTCTGATGGCTCTATGTGCTCCTCTTCTTTGGCTCTGTCTCCTTGAATATTCCCATATTGACATCAATGATAATCTGTGTCCAACAATCTCCCCCTTTGTTATTGATGGCAATATTCTTCTGCTCTCTCCCCCTTTGACATCAATGGCAAAGGAATACATACAGACTCCCCCTGTCAACCTGCTCCCCCTGTCCTGCTACATCTTTATGAATGAACTTGAGTGATGATAAAGAAATAACCCCCATCTTTTGACGCAAAGTTCGAATGCTTCTCGAGGAAGAGGTTTTGTGAAAATATCAGCTATCTGCTCCTTAGTACTGATATATTCCAGGACAATGTTTTGTTCAACTACTTGCTCACGGAGGAAATGATACTTGATTGGTATGTGTTTGGTTCTTGAGTGCATCACTGGATTTTTGCTGAGACTGATAGCACTTGTGTTGTCACAATAGACGGTAATTGGTTGATCTGTACATATGTCGAGATCTTTTAGAGCTTCCTTCATCCATAGTATCTGAGTACAACAGTCTGCTGCAACAATTTACTCGGCTTCGGCTGTGGATAATGATATGGATGACTGTTTTTTGCTGAGCCAGGATACCAAACAGTCTCCTAAGAAGAATGCATTTCCACTAGTACTTTTCCGATCATCTATACTTCCAGCCCAATCAGCATCAGTGTATGCAGTTACAGTCAGTGTTGAGTTCTTTGGGTACCAAAGACCGAAATCAGAAGTTCCCTTCAGATATCTGAGAATTCTTTTTACAGCTAATAAATGGGATTGTTTGGGCGTAGATTGAAATCTTCCCACCATTCCTACTACTTGCATTATGTCTGGTCGTGCAACTGTTAAGTATAGAAGGGCTCCGATCATTGACCTGTAATGAGTTGCATCCACTAGAGGGGAGTCATCATCTTTGCTCAGTTTGCAATTTGTGGTCATAAGTGTGCTCATGGGTGCACAGTCCTCCATTCCATATTTTTTGAGCATGTCTTTTAGATATTTGGTTTGAGATATACACAATCCTGCTCTGGTTTGAGATATTTGAAGTCCAAGGAAGTGGGACAACTCTCCTATCATTGACATCTCAAACTCTTTT
>APFE030458605.1:206341-247311 GCA_000404065.3 Pinus taeda
ACAAGGGCTTTTAGATTCTTAAAACACTCAAAAGTTTCAGATTTATACTTTATGAAATATATCCACATCATTCAAGTATAATCATCAAAAAATAACACAAAGTACCTTTCTCCTTGGAGTGCTTAATTTCTAGTTGGCCCACACACATCAGCATGGATGATCTCCAAGGGCTTCGATGTATAATATTCCTTTGTCTTGTGGCTGGTTCTAGTCTGCTTTCCATGTTGACATGGACCACACACTACTTGATTTGGTTTGAATAGCTTTGGATGTCTCGTACAGCTTTGATCTTGCTGATATTGATCAGATTTTCAAAGCTTGTATGTCCAAGTCACTTGTGCCACAACCAACTCTCATCTGTCTAACTCAAGTAGCATTTATTTTCTTGAATTTGTTCAATATGTAAATGTTGTCTGGTGTTCTCACCCCTTTTGCCACAAGTTTCCCTGAGGCAAAGTTCCTTATTTCAAAGTCTTTGGTGATGAAAACAACCTTATGTCCTTGATCATAGATTTGGCTAACACTCAGGAGGTTGTGTTTGAGTCCATCAACTAGCAGAGCATCTTGAGCTTTTCCTTTTCCATTGATCAGAGTAACTGTTCCTTTTCCTGCAATTCTGCCTAATCCGCTTCCAAAGGACACATTCCCTTCCTTTTTGCTCAGTGAGACAAACTTCCTTCTGTCTCCTGTCATGTGTCTGCACCCACTATCTAAAAACCACTGGTTTTCATTATTTTGAGCATATAGAGCCAGGCCGCATTTGTCCATGCTGGAGTTCTTGCTACTCGTCTTTCTTCCTTTGAGTGGGCAGTCTTGTTCATAGTGTCCACTATTGTAGCAGAAAGAGCAAATCAGATCAAATTTGGTCAAGGGATCAAATGGATTGAACGTTTTGATTTGTCCCTGCCTTTTGGGGGCATATGAGTTGATTATTCGGTCCTTTAGATTTGTCTTTTCACTTTTGCGAGCCATACAATGTCTAGCTTGATGACCGAAGTTTTTATAGTGAAAGCAGTGTCCAAGAAAGATGGTTTTGTACTTGTTGAAGCAACCACGATTTGAGTCGATTTCCATCCTAGGAATTACTCCTCCCTCGTTCTTCGGATTTGCGATGGGCCCTTGGTGGAGTACAGTTTTGTATTTTTTGTAGTGTCCATGATTCGACTCCACATTCTTCTTTGGAGTAATTCTCTCTTCATTCTTGGCGTCTAGGATGCACTTTTGATAACATATTTTTTCATCTTTTGGATTGCAGGAAAGTGCATCGACATAGCTTTTCACACTATTCCTAGTGCTTGAGGATTCTCCTTTGAAACCTATTCCAGACTTGTCATGTTGAGGATTTTGATTTTTCAGAATAGTCTCAAGTATTTGAGAGATTTTACAACCCTTTTTAATTTGCTCCAACTCCTTTCTCAGAGACACTATTTCAGCCTCGCGTTCTTCACAAGTCTCTTATTTTTCTTTAAGCTTTGCTTCCAAGAGATCTTCTCTCCTTATTTCCTTGTTTTCCACTTTGAGAGAAATGATTTTGTTCCGTAGTTTCTCATTTTCTTCAATGGCGCTTATTAACAGTTCATCTACATTTCCTTCCAGCCCTGAGTCATCATCATCTGTGAGCGCCATGAATAATGCTTCTTGGCTTTCATCATGATCACTTTCCTCATCTGATTTCTTTTGGATGACCATAAACTCATCCTCATCAGACTCTTCTTGCTTGGAGAAGAAGTTTTTCTTATTGAACCCTTTCTTTTTATGTGCCATTCTATTAGAATTTCCTTCATCATCACTGTCATGTTTATGAGGACATTTTGCTACATAATGACCTATTTTACCACATTTAAAACAGATAAGAGGATACTTGCCTTTAAGCTTAGATCCTCTCTTCAACTTTCGTACAAATTGAGCCAATTCGGATTCCACATCTGACTCATCACTACAATCATTCCTTTCTTTCCCCTTCTTTGACTTTGAGGCCTTGAATGTTGCATCTTTGGAGCTTGGGCCACCTTTCCTCATTTCATAGGCAATGAGAATTCCATGGAGTTCATCCATTTTGAGGGTATCTAGATCCTTTGCTTCTTCTATAGCGCTTATTTTGGAGTCAAATCTGTCCGGAAGAGACCTTAATACCTTTTGAACAATGATACTTAATTCAACTTTTTCGTCCAATCCTTTCAGGGAATTTACCACTTCAGCTACTTGGAGGAGGTATGCTGCAATGTCTTCTTCATCTTCCATCCTCAAACTTTCAAATTGTCTTCGTTGAGTTTGAAGCTTTTCCTTTTTTACTTTTGAGTCCCCATCGTACAGGCTAACTAGCTTCTCCCACATTTCTTTGGCAGATGTACAGTGCATGATTTTTGTAAACTCGGAATCAATGATTCCACTAGTGATGGAGTTCATGGCCTTTGCATTTGCGATGTAGGCTTTCCTCTCGTCTTGGTCCGTTGGAAGAGTGGTAGTCGTTTTGTATTCATTTTGAACAAAATGCCATACTTCAGGTCCAAGGGACATTAGTAGTAGGTCATTCTTTTCTTCCAGAAACCAAAGTTAGTGCCATCGAACAAAGGAGGTCTTCCTGATGCTTCGTGATTTCTCATCATGGCTGCGGATCCTTCTTCAAGCTGCTAGGCTAGTATGAAGAAGCCTGCTCTGATACCAATTGTTGGAAATACTGAGCGGGGGGTGAATCAATATTTCTTATTATTATTATTTTTTTAATTGTTCTAGTGATTGCCAATAACATATATAGATATGTGTATGTATACACAGAACACGGAAATCAACAGCTGAAATTAATGCTTTTATTAAAACTCAAGAGAGTGCAATGAAATAAATACAATATAAGTATAAATCTGATTGTGAATAGTTGCCAAGCTCCAACTTGGACTTCAGTGAGGCTCCAACCTCCAGAGCACCAACTCTGTTTTGCAGTGGTTCTGCACTTAGGAGCACCTACCCCCAATGACTTCAGTCCAGTTCAGTTCTGAGGCTCCAACCTCTTGGGCTTCAACCCAACCTTGGTATAAACAGGTATGTTGTTGCACTCTATTCAGCTTGGATTGTCTTACTCCTACTTTCCTGCCTCTGCTGCTTCTACTACCTCTACACCCTCTGCTGCTTCTACTACCTCACACTCTAGTTCTTCACCACACCAACAACAACAACAGTTTTCTGTTTTTACTGTTTTATACATTCTCATGCTTTTGTCCATTCGTTTCCGCTTACTCAATGGCTCTTTGGCTTCCTCCTTGCTCGCTTTAGCTTCGGCTTCCTCAACACTCGCTCAACCTTCTAGCTTCCCTCCTCCATTCGCTTTAGCTTCCTCATGTTTACCTTCGATTGATGTGCTGAAAATATAAGGTCGTCGCGGAAAAGGTTGGTGTTTCAACAATGGAGAAATTGGTGTTTCAGCAATGGAGAAATTGGTGTTTCAGCAATTTTTCTCCAACTTTTTCAACAGTGTTCATCGCGGAAAAGGTTGGTGTTTCAGCAATGGAGAAATTGGTGTTTCAGCAACTTTTCTCCAACTTTTTCAACAGTGTTCAATAGCTACAGTAGCCTTCACCAGCATTCACCAGCAACTTCATACAACGCTTAACTACCTCTGCTCCTCTTAGCTCCTCTTGGCTCCGATGGCTCTGTGTGCTCCTCTTCTTTGGCTCTGTCTCCTTCCTTGAATATTGCCATATTGACATCAATGACAATCTTTGTCCAACAACAAAAAGGAATGACAGTGAAAGAATATACTGAAGAATTCTACCGCGTAAATTTAAGAGCTGGTTACACGGAAGATACCCTGGAAAAAACAGCAAGGTATGTAAATGGACTGAGATTGGAAATATTGGATGAGATAAGCATTCTTTCCCCAAAGAACATAGAGGAAGCCTACCAGAGTGCCATGAAGGCAGAGGAGAAGATCACCAGAAAACAGAATGCTAGGAGAGGACAGGGAACCGGTAGAGGAAGAGGACAATCCTATGGCAGAGGACGAACTGCCAACAATAGTGAGGAGGGCAATAGTTCTAAAACTTCAGGGACAACGGAAAAAGGAGACAACACTAGAGGAGGAAGGCCATATCAGCGAGGAAGGGGAAATGGCTGGGGCAAAGGAGCTGCCTATGAGTGCTATAGGTGCCACAAGTGGGGGCACAGGTCTTTTGAGTGTCCTGAAGCAGAACAAGTTGGTCAAAGAGGAGCGTATGTTGCACAACCAGAGGAAGCAGAGGCACCACCCTAGGAAGCGAAAAATGTCCTGGAAATAGGGGAAGCCTTAGTTCTGAATAAAGTACTGTTGAAACCAACAAAGAAGACAGCTGAACAAACTCAAAGGAAGGCATTATTCCAAACAGTTTGTAAGTCGCACAGAAAATGCTGCAAGTTGATTATCGACAGTGGGAGTACGGATAATCTTGTTGCCACAGAGATGGTAGAGAAGTTGGGTTTGAAGCAGCTGAAGCATCCCACTCCCTACAAGGTATCGTGGTTGCAAAAAGGCCATCAGCTGTTGGTTGACGAACAGTGTGAAGTTGAGTTCCATATTGGCAGGTATAAGGACAAGGTTGTTTGTGATATTATGCCAATGGACGTATGTCACATACTGCTAGGAAGGCCATGGTAGTATGACCGGAAGGTAGTTCATGATGGGAAGAAAATCCGTTACAAGTTTGTCAAGGATGGGATTAAGCACACACTTGTGCCCATCAAGGAGGAGGAAGCAACAAAAACAAGCGGAACGAAAGTGTTGCTAATGGGTGGAAAACAGTTTTTGAGGCAGATTGAAGATAGTGAAGTGAACTATGTTGTTGTGAGAAGGCCAAGAACAGTGCTGTTGCACACAGAAATGTTTGATTTACCTGCAGAAATTCAGAAAATGCTACAGGAATTCAGCAACATTGTAGTGGACGATTTACCAGATAAATTGCCTCCTAAGAGAAGTATCAGTCATCACATTGACTTTATACCTGGAGCTAGTTTGCCGAATAAGGCAGCGTACCGAATGAGTCCTAAAGGCAACGAGGAGATTAGGAAACATGTGCAGGAATTGCTAGATAAGGGGTTGATAAGGGAAAGTTTAAGTCCTTGTGCAGTTCCAACAGTTTTAGCTCCCAAGAAAGGAGGAGAATGACAGATGTGCACAGATTCAAGAGCCATCAACAAGATCACCATCAGGTACAGGTTTCCATTACCACGAATGGACGATATGATGGACTGTTTGAGCGGGGCAGCATATTTCTTGAAAATTGATATGAAGAGTGGTTATGATCAGATTCGAATCAGGGAAGGGGATGAATGGAAGACAACCTTCAAGACCAATGAAGGACTGTATGAGTGGCTGGTAATGCCATTTGGGTTGAGTAATGCCCCTAGCACTTTAATGAACGAGATGTTAAAGGAGTTCATTGGAAAGTTCGTGATTGTATATCTGGATGATATGCTGATTTTAAGTAAGACCAGAGAAGAACATTTTTGACATGTTCGAAGTGTGCTGGAGAAGTTGCTGCAAAACAAGTTGCTGATAAATTTGAAAAAAATGTTCTTTTCTTCAGAAAGAATTAGTTTATTTGGGTTTTGTGATTGCAGAAAATGAGCTGAAGATGGACCCAGAGAAGATTGCAACAATCATTAACTGGCCATCCCCAAAAAGTCTGTTTGAGGTACGTAGTTTCCATGGGTTGGCAAGTTTTTATTGCAAATTTATAAGGAATTTCAGTGAGATCTGTGCGCCTATGTTGGATACTATAAAAAAGGCAAGTTAGCCTTTCCGTTGGACTGAGGCAACAGAGAAAAGATTTCAGTTACTGAAGAAGAAGATTACAGAAAGACCAATCCTGAGATTCCCAGATTTTAACAAGCTTTTCCAGGTTCGCTGTGATGCCAATTGTACAACCATTGGGGCTGTACTCAGCTAGGAAGACAAACCTGTTGCTTATTTCAGCAAAAAATTGAACGAAAGCAGGCATAAGCACTCATCTTACGACAAGGAATTCTATGCTATCGTCCAAGCATTGAAGCATTGGAGACACTATTTGTTGGGGAATGAATTTGTTTTGTTTTCTGATAATTCTGCATTACAATGCATGATGCAACAGCATAAGTTGAACCACAAACATGCAAAGTGGGTTGAGTACTTGCAGAGTTTCACATTTGTCTTGAAGCACATCAGTGGACAGGCCAACAAGGTAGCAGATGCATTGAGCAGAAGAGCTTTGCTCTTACAGGAGAGCACGGTACAAGTGTTGGGATTCGAACATTTGACATACTTGTATTAGATAGATGCGGATTTCAAGGAGGCTTATGAAGCCTGCCAAAATCCTTTGTTGAGGAACAATAGTCCATGGATGGACTATAATTTACAGGAGAAGTTGTTGTTTAAAGGGGGACAACTATGCATTCCTGATTTTTTGATGAGGGAGAACATCATCAGGGAGAAGCACAACAGAGGTCTAGCCGGACATTTCAGCATTGATAAGACCTTATATTAGCTCAACCATTTTTATTACTGGCCAAGGATGCGAAGGGATGTACAAAGATTTGTAACTAGATGCAAAATGTGTTAGTTGGCGAAAGGACACAGTCAGAATACAGGACTCTACACACCACTGCCCATTCCGAGTAGACCGTGGGACTCAATCAGCATGGATTTTGTCTTGGGTCTACCAAAAACGCAGCGAGGTTACAATTCTATGATGGTGGTAGTAGACCGGTTCTAAAAAATGGCACATTTCATCCCTTGTAAAAAACCCAGTGATGCCATTCACGTGGCCCACTTGTTTTTCACGGAGATAGTCAGGCTACACGACCTGCCTAAGTCCATTATTTCCGACAGGGACGTGAAATTTATAGGGCATTTTTGGCATACCTTGTGGAAGAAGATGGACACACAGTTAAGTTTCAGCTCTGCTTATCACCCACAAACCGACGGGCAAACAGAGGTGGTAAACAGGAGCTTGGGAAACCTGCTACGAAGTTTAATCGGAGAAAATTCACGGATGTGGGATCGTGTACTTGCCCAGGCGGAGTTCGCTTACAACGACTCACCAAATCGCAACACGGGAAATAGACCTTTCTAGATCTTATATGGCATGCATCCTCGCGGAGTGCATGAATTAAGAGATCTGGGACAACAAGAAAGGCGGAGTGCTGATGGGGAAGATTTCGCCAAAGCAATGAATGACCTACACGAGCAGGTGAAGATGAAGTTACAAGACAACAGTCAAAAGTATAAGCAACGGGCATATTTGAAACAACGAGAGGTATAGTTTAATGTGGGGGATGAAGTCCTCGCACATTTGTGCAAGGAACGTTTTCCTAGGGGTGAGTACAACAAACTGAAGTACAAAAAGATCGGCCCTTGCAGAATTTTGCATAAATTTTCAGCCAATGCTTATGAATTACAGCTACAACCAGGAATAGGCATATCACCTATCTTCAATGTGGCAGATCTGTTTCCATACACTGCCAGTCCTAAAGACAACAATACAACACGGCCAGAACGGGATACCCAGGTGGAAAGTGGTTCTTGGATGAAGCAAATGCCTTCCACTCAGCCCTTTGAGATCGAGAGAATTCTCGACACACAAGTGGCCAAGCGCACTCGCAGGAAAGAGTATCTTCAGTATCTTGTCAAGTGGAAGAACCGTGCCATTGAGGACAGTTCGTGGCTCAACGTGGCATAGATACAATGTGCAGGATTTTCTGTCAAGAAAGAAAGCTTTCATAAACGCTACAGGCCTAATGACCAGAACAACCAGAGGGTTCCACGCAAGTACAAGACCATCCTAAAAACCATCAGGTACCAATTCCACCAGAATACTGTAAAATTTTTCCTTTCATGAAATAGCACACAGTAGCATTTATACAAATATACAGAATAATAAAACAAAACTCCATGGATAAGTTACATCGTATGCTTCAATAAACAAGCCAATCTCAAAGAAACCCCAACAACGTTATCAAGATAAGCCAGTCTACAAGTGCCAAGATTACTACAAACAGAGTTACATGCCCAAAAATCTATAGACAGAGGCGACCTATCAATACAACGGAGAGGAGAGCCGAAGCTCAACTAAAACAAAAAGATCCTAGGCGTAGACAAGTGAAAGCAAGATAAGACCCTACCCATTTGGGTTAACTGACTTCTGAACCAAGGAACAGAGCCTTATACCACCACCGAAGTGCCGACGAGCCACCTGCAAAAGCCACCATCAAAGTCATTATAGACCTGAGAGTGTGGAAGCTTAAATACAAAAGGTAGAACAGAGGGAGGATTTGCCAATACCTGGAAGGCAGTGTTGGACTGAAACGAAACCTCGACCGGTCGCCAACCACCAAGGGTACTTTGCTGGCACAGAAGCGAGTTCCTTAGTACCACCGAAAATACGATAGGGTAGGAAAATCACAAAGAGAGGACTTACCATTGTCTACGGAGAAGCTGAGACTGAATGCCGAGACCCTTGACGGAGGCAACCTAGAATATTTGCAGTTAAGTGACAGTTAAACAACATAGCAGTTCAGTGAATAAAACCAGCAGCACAAAAACAAATAGTATATATGAAACAGTGACCACGGGAAGAATTCGCGAGAACCAGAAATCAGAGCAACCAAATAATAGACCACCAATAGAACCAGTCACTGGAGCAGAGACCAAAACCAGGGCGCCATCGAACCAAAACTACCACAGTCACCACGGAACAGTTGAGAAACCCTCTCGGACAACGAAGAATGGCCAGAATGCCAAGTGAACGAGGAATGAGGGAGTAAACGAAAGGTGGGATCGCATATCTCAAGACAAGGACAGGGGTTCCTTCACAGTAAATGCCAAGTACCAAATAATAAATACAACAACCAAAATATCTACCACTAATCCGCCAGGAGTATTATCCGCTTAATCACCATACTAATTATTGTGTTAATCATCTAATAGAATCGTGAAGTTTTCAAAGGGCTGGTCCCATCACCTTTTCCTGTGAAACCTCACAATAAACACTCTCAACTTTTCGACAAACCCTCGCTAAATATATTATCCCAAGAGCTAGCTGTCAGAATATTTGCATAACTTTCCCTGTTGTCTTTGAAGGCCTCACATTCTAAAATGAAATGCTTTTCTGTTTCCACTTTTCCGGAAGAGAAAAAAATACATACTCTTTCCTCCCACACTTCTTTTTTCCCTTTTCAAGGCTCTGTTTCACAACGGAGTTGATGAGAATTAGTCCTTAATTGAGCAATAAGAATGGCTCTCCATCAACTGACCTCTTCCATTTGCTCATTTTTTTAGATACCTAAAGACTTAGCAACATAGTGATTGCTTCAATAGTAGCAACCCTTGTTTCACTTAACAAGATAGCACAAGGAACTACACTTTTAATTTTCAATTTGTTTGTAATCAAACGCTTCTGAATTTTGTTTCTCTTAACAAGATAGCAAAAGGAACTACACTTTTAATTTTGAATTTGTTTCTCTACACTTGTTTTGAACAACATAGTGATTGCTTCAATAGTAGCAACCCTTGTTTCACTTAACAAGATAGCATAAGGAAATACACTTTTAATTTTCAATTTGTTTGTAATCAAACGCTTCTGAATTTTGTTTCGCTTAACAAGATAGCAAAAGGAACTACACTTTTAATTTTGAATTTGTTTCTCTACACTTGTTTTGAAAAGCATAAAATGCTTTCCAACCCCTCAAAGTTATTTTCTTTCTACAACCATCCCAACTTAGATTTATGCTGAAGTCAATTATGAGGTATTTGTAATCCGCAACTTCTTTCAGAATGTTGCCTTCAAAGTAGAACTTATGTTGGTTATGCTTTCTTTTGTTAGAGAAAACCACTACTTTCTTTTTGCTAACATTAACTTGCATTCCCACTCTTCTACAAAAATGCTCATTCTGAATATAGACTTAAGTATCTTTGTTTTATGAACATAACTCTAAATATAAACGCCTCTTAATTTTTACAAACTCAAATATATTTGTTTTACTATATAATATATTATATATATAGCCGGTCAAAATCTTAATTTGAAGATTTCAATGACTCGTCTAAAGTGTAAGTAACTTTTTCTTTTATTTCTTAATGATTTAGTGAAAAACCAAACATTCATACCATCTCATCAAATTACTTTGACTAATAATTAAAATATTTTTAAATATCTATGGTCTTTCATATTATTTATTTTGCTCTTACACATGTAATACTTAATCATAATTACACTATGAATAAAAAAACATTCAAACAAATAAAATAAAATATATTACTTTTAGAACATATTTTTAAATGTTTTTAATGTTCTTTAAAAATGTTACAACCTTGAACTTCACTAACGTAAAAAAAGAAATCCTTTTGTTATTTAAATATTCATGACATAAATTAAGTTAGTTGTCACCATTTGATATCAATAGCTTAGTCTATTCATGCATAATCTTCCATTCACATGAATGGATGGGGTTTGTGGAAGAATTTATAAATTTTCCATATAATTCTATACAAATAATAGATTAATGTAAAAAATATGGTATTAAAGTTAATAAAAAAATAATCCAGAACTAGAATTATTATTATCTTCGCCTAACTAGAGATAATGCAATCATGAACTATCTTGCTATAGAGCTTGCAAAAATACATGAACACTACAATACAAAAAGTTGTAAAAAGAGAAAAGGCTCACATTGTAGATACAATTTCTCAATGCCACACATGAGAACATGAAAGTTCTTGAACCAATTGGCTAGGTAGATGACACATTAAAAGAAAAAGCAAAATTGTTATATATCATCTTAGAAAAGAAACAATATGAGAACAATGGAACTTTTGACACAATCTAAGATTTTATTTGATCCAAGACTTTTGTGATCCATATTTATTTTTGTAGTTATCTTTCAGACAAATCACATAGGCAATATGAGAACAATGGTACTTTTGACACAATCTAAGATTTTATTTGATCTATATTTATTTTTGTAGTTATCTTTTGGACAAATCACATTGGCACTGTTTGATGGTCGATGTTTCTCTTAGGAGCTCCCTTAGATCGGTTAAGGACCTTGTGAATCCTAAGGACATGAAAGGGGTTTATTCAATCCCTTGCTCATGTGGGCTTCCCTAAGTTGGAGAAACTAGTGGCTCCATTAACATTAGGATTCAAGAACATGCAACAGACACTAGGCATAATCGCGGAGAAAACGAAGCACCATGTATGCATTGAAGATTCCATAGTCATTGCAAAGATTGATAATTTCCACCATATGAAGTTGAGAGAGGCCATTGAAATTGAGAAGCAGGCCAAAAATCTCAATAGAGACGATGGTTGGAAATATTATTTATATAATATAATTATATATATATATATAATATATATATATATATAGATATAAACATTTAAACATTTTTGCCCTCTTCCTTTTAAAAATGATTATTTAGTAATTAATATTAATTAAGTATTAAAATTAAATTATTAATAATTAATTAAAATTATTATTATTATTTTATTTTTTTACTAATTTAATGTTTCTTACCGTATTGACATAATTGTTATAATTCTTATATAGTCATTAATATATTTTGATAAAATTTTATTAATATTAATTAATTATTAAATTATTAATTAAAAATGATTTTGAAATTCTACTAATTTAATAATTTATCTCATATTGACTAAATTAGTTAAAATTTTCAGACTAAAAACTAGTTGTTATTATTAAAATATTATTATTATCCTAACGACCAAGTTTGGGACTTGAACTAGTTGTTATTGTTAAAATATTATTATTATCCTAATGGCCAAGTCATCTCACTGCTATTTAATCTTATTCACAGATCAATTTTTTTCACCTTCATCTTAAAGATGAACCTCATTAGTAATCAAAAAGTTTCCATATGATTTGTCCCAAAAATAACTAAAAAACAATCTAAGATGTTGTGTTTACACAATCTAAATGTCCTAAAAAAAAATAAACACTAAACCTATTTATAAACCTAAAAATGCAATTTAAATAATAGAACATCACTAACCCACCAAAAATCATATCATTAAATTCTAATGAAAATGAGTATATGAATACCACAATGACCATCTTTATTGAACTAAAGTATCCTTCTTGTCCCCATATTAAGATTAAAAATGGTGTTGAAATGATGGGAATCTTCACATTGTGACCATTTATGGCTAAGTGTCATCTTTATTATATTATAAATATATTTGATCAGATCATCCTCGTCACCCCCTCAAAGTTGACTCTTTTTTAGTGATGGAAAAAAACATTAACAAAAAGTTATAATACTTAACTTTATTAGTTAATATTACTTTTCATGCGTATCATTCTATGACATATTTTTAATTTATTATTTATCGATTCAAATAGACACAATTGTAAAGCATATTATTAAAAAAATAAAATAAATTATTAATATAAAATAAAATTTCATCATAAAAATATATATTTTAATAATAATTTATAATTAAAAAAATAAAATTTCTTAAATTTATAAATTAATTAATTATATATATACATATGTTCGCAGGGTTTGGTCGTGTGGTTAGCGAACGGTTTGTTAAGTCATTCGTGCTACTGTGCAAGTCACGGGTTCAAGTCTAGTTTTACTTTGAAGGGTCGTTCTTTGCGAGCTGGGCGGTTCCTCCTAGCTGTGCTACTGTGCAGGTCACAGGTTCAAGTCTCGTCTTGCCTTGAAGGGTCGTTCTTTGCGAGCTGGGCGGTTCCTCCTAGCTGTTATAGTGGTAGCGAATGGGATTCGACCCAATGTAACATGAGTATGATACCACTGCCTTGCCGATTCAACTATATATATATACACAATTAAATTTACATTTTAAATAACCCTCCGTGAAATATGTAATATATCTTTTTGAATTATTTTCTCAATCATGTTATCATTTTCTCCTAATCAGCTTTAGAAATAGAAATGTAGACTCCCATCAGCCATATATAAATAATAATAATATAGAAAATTGAATTTACATTTTAAAAAACCTCCGTGAAATATATACTGTATCTTTTTGAATTATTTTCTCAATCATGTTGTCATTTTCTCCAAATCAACCTTTTAAAAATGGAAATGGACCACCAGGCCTGGAATTTCAAATTTCCTTTGCCCGTCAAATGAAAATTTAATGACGTTTTTATATTTTTCATGCCTTTCATTATACGTTCTATGTAAATTTGTGAGTGTGAACTTCCTCTTATAGGGCAACTTTCTTTCAAATACTCTTGCATCTCAACTTTCACTAATGTGTGTGAGAGTGCCTTGTTTTTTCCTAAGTTACTATATGTGCTTAGAAATAATGGGATGGGCCGAAGGGACAGTGTTAAGGATTGTCTTATAACAAAGCCACAATTTTGGCTGGAAAACAACACCAATCAAAATCTTAGACTACAGTGAAAATCAATTTATGTAAAAACACAAGTTTCAAACCAGAAAAGCTTCAAACCAGAGACAATGCATATCATGTGACTCGTGAAATCATGTTCCTCCCATAAATAACTCCCATATGAAGCTGAACACGGCCTTTGTACATCTCTAAAGACATGAAAGTGACCAATGTAAACACATTTAAAAGTAGAAAGTTTGTGTAATGTATCATTTGAAAACTAAAAGACAGCAAATGATTCAATTCAAATACATTGCCAAAAGACTAAAAAATACAATGAAAATGTAAATTTAAATGCAAGTGTTCCTACTTAAGTGCCACGCAGGCAAATATGAAACAAAATCCAACCTATAAAACTTTAAATTAAATTTAAATCAAGAATTTTTAAATCCGCACTTTGCTAAAGTTTAAATTAAATTTTAATCCACACATCTTTGCTAACGTTTAAATTAAATCTTAATCCACACATTTCAAAGAGTTGCAAATTAAATTCATACCCACACTTCGCAGAGATTCAAAATTAAAACTAACAATAAAAACAACAAAAAAATTCACCTCTGCTGTTTTCGAAGATCAGGGGAGGAGGACACTGTTTTCGAAGATCAGAGGAGAGGAGGAGATTGAGTCTGCAAATCAAAAAATTGGGGCAAAATAGTCCTCTGCTTGGGCGGTTCTTCCTTCCTCTGCTAAAAAAATATGTATCGCCCTAGAAAATAAGAAACCTGTGCCTTGCCCTTAAAATTGAGTTACCTACTATTATTTAATTTTACAAAAAAATCATTTAAAATTTACACCAAATCCGTCCTTTCTTCTCCATCTGGAATAATCTACGGAGCCGCTGAGGTGAAGTTCACTGAGCCTGTACTCCCTCATGCCCCCTAAAATTTATGACGGGCAATCGAGATCCCTGAACGTCAAATTTAAGGTTTGAGATTTTTTTTAACCGTCATTTTATACGTTTGAAAAAAAAATTGTGCCGTCAAATACGTTTAAAAATGGAAAAAACTTTCTGTGGAACGTCAAATTCCAGGCCTGTGGACCATACTTATGTTTACTTCTTTACTTAAATATATAACGGCCACACTTATTTTTACTTAAATATAAAGTTTAAAATAATATTGTACACTATATATAAATAAATAATAATGAATAATAATTAATAATAAATTAAAGATATATATATTAAACTACTACTAATAATAAATAAAATTAAATATTAAACTCTAAATTTTAATAACTCAATAACAATATCTAAATTTTAATAACTCAATAACAATATTTAAAAGGCCACTTAGTAACCTTTCATAAGAAGCCAATGAAAATAGAGAAAACCCTTATCAATTCACAAGAAGCCTATGAAAACGGAGAAAACCCTTATGAAGTTGTGGACTAGAAGAAGGTCGTTAAGGATGATTGAAATCCCACATATATCACTTGGCCAATGAGAACTAACGCTTATCAAGTGGGACTCTTTAGGAATGTCAAGAAGACAAATAAGTTTGCAAACTTTGTAACCAGCGTGACTATGATATACAATGTTGTTGGATCATACCATAAAGGAGCTGACTTTTCTTATTAAAATGACATTTTATTATTAGCCAATATAAATATATATTTTTAAACTTTTGGGATAATCTTTTTTATGGTAAGCTTAATAATATATATCTTAAAAGGTATTTTTAAAATATTGGAATAACATTGATAATATAAATCTCAAACTAAACCTTTTTTATTTTAATTTTAAATTTTTATATTGACCTAATATATATTTAATAGATTATTTTAATGAAGAATAATAATAAAATCATTCAGAAAAATTAATAGATATATAATTATTTTATTAATAAATGAAATATTATATTTTTTATAATAATATTAATAAATATATTTTAAAAAATTATTTAATTTTTTTTAAGAAATTAATTATTTCAAATTGTTATTCACCCGAGTAAACTTCATGTTGTTGATGAAATGTTTTTAGAGTTGGGTTTTCAATTAGACATTTTCACATAACATTTGTGATTTTGGCTCATATTTCTTTAGTATTTTTTTAGGTTTTAAGTGTTGTAATCCAAATGGCACCTACAGAGGGAGGGACATTGGACATTGGATACCTCTCTCTCAACTGGAAATCCTTCTACACATACAATGCATCAAGCTAACATAGATCATCCTTTGGTACCCACAAACACAAAGCAAGCAAAGGACAAAGCTCAACAATCCAAAATAGCTACGAAGTATAAGTCGTTAGGGTCATGCATAGTGAAAACAAAGGAGCCCCTAGCCTTGTAGATTACCTGAGCACATATTAATGCATAGATCCAATACATGTGTGACCATGCAATCATCTACAAGTTCACTGGAGTGTGGCCACTAAAAAACCTTTGATTGGATGGATTAATGCCAAATGGAAACCCAAACCCCATTAAGATCTATTGTTGGGATCAAAGGGATTATTCACAATGGTACTTTCCAACTTATATGACAAAACGACGCTTATAGAAGGAGGGTCTTTCTTCCTCAACTCGACTGGATTGTATCTCTGAGAATAGATGTGTTATGCAACCACATAACAAAAGAAAAGAAAAGTTAGATCAACGACTTGAAATTTAGCCTCTTCAAGTGGGCAACCTCCTTTACTTCACATAAATGAAAAATTCTTGGATGATACAAATGACAAGGCTTCCTTGGTATCTACACAAGTCTAAGGGGTCACAATATAATCAGAGCCTACATAAAAATAATAATGTAAGGGCACAACGATAACAATAGTGGGCTTCGGAGCTACACTAATATTATAGGGACCTAACATGTCCCTACATGAGTAGTTTTGGATGCTTTTGTATAAAATTCTCATCCTCCCATATGGAATCTTCAACAGGTAAGTTATTCCATAGCTATCAGATTCTTGTTTTCGTGATTGCTTGAGTGTCTAATATGATTTTTCTTTCCTTGTCAAGTTCTGGCAATATTGTTTGAACTGGGAGCTTGTCACCGATAACCTTCTTTAAGCATGAAACATTGAAAAGTAGGTGTAATCGGGAAGATGCAAGCAACACCAATTTGTATGCCATATTACCAATCTATTTCAACACCTTGTAAGGACATAGTGCTTGGGTGATAATTCATTATCCTTCTTAGCTTGCTTGAGGGACATTTGTTTATATGGTTGTAGCCGTAAAATACTCAGTCACCTACGTCAAAACTTCTTTCACTATGATGTTGATATGCTTTTTGTTTCATTCAATTCAACGCCAGAGTGAGGTTATCCTTTAAGAGTTGGAGAACTTGTTGTTGATGCTCGATGTGATCTTCCACTACTTGAACCTTAGGATTTTATCTTAAAGATGATGTGATGGACGGTGGACAATATCCATAAAGTGCCATAAATGGGGTCATTTTTGTTTTTTGTATGGAAGGAAGTGTTATACCACTATTTAGCCAGAGGTAACCACTTAAACCATTGTGCTTGTTTATCATATACAAAGCAACAAAGATATCCTTCCAAACATTTGTTCACTATCTTAGTTTGGTCGTCAAATTAAAGGTGATAAGATGAGTTATGGGCTAATTGTGTACCAAGACAAGAAAATAATTTCATCCAAAAAATTACAGTGAAAATGGGATCTCTATCACTTACAATAATATTTGGGTTTCCATGTAGTTTTTAAGTTGTTTCCATAAATGCAGTAGTAACTGTACTAGCTTTCAAAGGATGAGATAATTCACAAAAGTGTGAACACTTGGTAAGTCTATCAACTACCACCATGATGACACTCTTTCCTTAAGACTTGGGTAAACCTGTGATAAATTCCATTGGGACCTCCTCCCAACGTTGACTTGGAAGGGATAAAGGTTGTAACAGACCTAGGGTCTTAATTGTCTCAACTTTAGGTTGTTGGAAAAATAAACATTCTATCACAAACTTATCAATATCATATTTAAGGCCATCCCAACAAAAATTCCTTCTTGAACCCATGGTAAGTTTTTAAAATTATTGAGTGCCCTCCTAAAGGATCCTCAAGGAGAGGTGTGCAATTCCAAAATAATATTTTGTTTGAGTTGTAAATCCTTACATAGATATAATGATCTTTGTACCATAATGAGTCATTTTTCCATATAAATGTACGAGATGTACTCATATTTTGCTGCAACTTTTGAATAAGTGTCCATACCTCTCCATCATTCTTCCATTCCTCCTGTGTTTCAATTATCCAGTCACGTTGGATAATAGAAATAACATAGAGAAATTCTTCCACATCCTCGTCTCTTCTTGAGAGTGCATCAACAACAAAATTTTGCTTCCTTTTTCTGTAGATGATTTCAAAGTCATAACCCAACATCTTAGTGACCCATTTTTGCTGCTCTTCCGAAGATAATATGTCTTACAAAAATTATTTAAGACTATTTAAGGGTCATGTATATCCTCTTCTTTTGATGTTTCTTATTCTTTTTCTTCCTCCTCTTCACAATCGATGGAAAATAATTTCTTCACAGCACACTTATGACCCTTAGTGTATTTTTTATCATAATTGTAACAAAGCCCTTTTTCTCTTTTTTTCTCTAGTTGTTATGGTTTCAACCTTGTAGGTTGTGGGAGGCTAAGAGCAGCAACACTTTCATCTTTATAGTTCTGAGTGGTAGACTTTCCTGTTGCCATAATTTTTCTTTCGACTTTTCTTGCCACCTTGAATGTATTCTCCAATGAATTAGGTTCCCAAAGGCGAACATCATGTCGGATGTTATCCTTTAAATTCCTTACGAAGACATCAAACCTATGCTCCTCTCGAACATCATTTACCTTGATTCAATCTTTGGAATCCCTCAATGTGCTTTGCCATTAAACCCTTTTGTTTGAGATTTATCAATCGGCTAAAGAAGGTATTTCTCTTTGTATCCTCATAATGTGCTACCAATTCTTGCGTTAAAATTGTCCATGTGATAATTGATTTATGAGAACAAATCCATCAATACCACACAAATTTATTTTGTTTATAATATAAAGATGCAATGTGTACCTTTTTTGTGTGTGACACATCATGTAGATCAAAGAATTTCTCCATTTGTAGTATCCATGTTACCGGATCTTTGCCAACAAACTTCCTCATATAGATCTTTGGAATATAGTTGATCTTCATCCCTGTGTTAGAGTTTCTAAAATCACAATTCACATCTTTTTGTCCTCATCAAGAGTTGCATAGACTACCTTGTCACCATTAGGAAGCATTTCCTGCAACAACTTTGTCAAACCTTCTTTCAAACCTTCCATGTCTGACTTTAAACTTTCCATGTCCCTTTTATTTTTTCTTCTAAACCAACCATCTTAGCATTCTTCACTCTCTATTCATTTTTGGTTGCTCTTGTGAGAGTGAAATTTGTTGCACTTGGTCCTGTAACTTTAATATATCATGTTGCATTTCTTCTTCTTCTTCATGCATCATAGTAGAGATATTTTATTGCTTACTAGGTATCCATTATATATATATTATATAATATATATATATATATATATATATATATATATATATATAATATATTATTATTTTTATTTTATTTATTATCATTTATTTATTTATTTTTTCTGAGCATATTGGAACTAAATAAATATCTTTGATTTATTTGTGCCCCTTGAATCATTCAAGCTGATTTTTCAAATAAAAACTAATGCAAATTTTAAAATATACATTTTTTCTCTTTTTTTGGACCTTGATCTTGAAATTTTTGAATCTCTGTAATTTCGGTTCTCCAAGGTCTGAAATTTTTTCCTCTTGTATGCCTATGAGTCTTCTTTCTAACAGCACAAGTCAGACCAAAATTGGATTCTTCAAGATAAATTTATACCCAATATCCCACGATGGCTTGATTATGGATTGGTTCAGTAGAGAGAAATTGTACAAAATTCTACATGTCATTGTGTCAACATTTGGCCCTGAAAATGATGCATGAAAAACTAAAGTATGTTCACTTTAGTATCCTTTTATGAAATTGAAATTTGATGCTTGTAGAGAACATTATGACGATTTTCCCTAGGTCAGTTGTTTGAGATTGAATTTTAGAGCATACAAAAACCCTAACTTCTTCGAACCATATCTCAAAAAATATAACGAACCAAGATATGAAATTTTTATACGAAGTTCATCAATATTTTGTCTCCACATGATAAAAATTTCATCTTATGAAGCCTCGTAGAAAAAACATTATAGCGAAAATTCCAAGATGTTTGGTTTGAAGCAGTGAAACCCTAGAATCCAAGCTCTAACACCAAATGTTATGCAACTAGATCACAAATCAAAAGAAAGGATAGATACATGACTTGAAAATTAACCTCTTCGAGGGGTAAACCTACTTTACATTACACAAATGAACAATTCTTGGATGATATGAATGATAAGACCTCTTTCATATATATAGGAGTCTAAGGGGTAATAATATAATCAAAACCTAAGTAACAATAATAATGTAAAGTCACAACAATAAAAATAGTGGGCTTCTATGGGGAACAACAATAACAATGCGGGGGCTACATGGGCACAACAATAACAATAAGAGGGATACATTAATAATAACAATAAGGAGGTTACACTAGTATTATAGGGATCTAACATTTCCCTCTCCTTCAAAAAAAGTGTTGTCCTCAACGCTTGAGTAGTTGTGGATGCTTTTGTATTAAATTCTCATCCTCCCATCTGGAATCTTTAGCGGGTAAGTTCTTCCACTTAATGAGATACTCTAAAATTGATTTATTCCATAGTTGTCGAGATATTGTTTCCGTGACTGTTTCAAGCTCCAACATGATTTTTCCTTCCTTATCAAGTTATGGTAATATTGTTTGAACTGGGAGCTTGCCACTGTTAACCTTCTTTAAGCATTAAATATGGAAAACTAGGTATACTCGGGAAGATGAAGGCAACTCCAATTTGTATTCCATAGTACTAATATTTTTCAACACCTTTTAAGGACCATAGTACTTGGGTGGTAATTTATTATCGTTCTTAGCTTGCTTGAGGGACATTTGTTTATATGGTTGTAGCCGTAAAAATGCCCAGTCACATACGTCTAAACTTCTTTCACTACAATGTTGATATGCACGTTGTTTAATTTGAGTGAGGTTATTCTTTAAGAGTTAGAGAAATTGTTGTTGATGCTCGGTGTGATCTTCCACTGCTTGAACCCTAGAATTTTCTCTTAAATATGATGTGATAGATGGTGGATGATATCCATAAAGTTCCATAAATTGGGTCATTTTTACTGTAATATGGAAGGAAGTGGTATACACTATTTAGCTAGAGGTAAACACTAGACCCATTGTGTTTGTTTATCATATATAAATCAACGAAGATATCATTCCAAACATTTGTTCACTATTTCAGTTTTCCTGTAAGATTGAGGGTGATAAGGTGAGCTATGGGCTAATTAAGCACCAAGACAAGAAAATAATTATGTCCAAAAATTTCCAGTGAAAATGGGTTATAAGTCACTTACAATAATCTTTGGGTTTCCATGTAGCTTTTGAATTATTTCCATAAATGCAGTAACAACTGTATTGGATTTAAAAGAATGAGATAATAAACCTGTAAACTTTGAAACGGGAACTATAAACTCAAAACGAGAACTCCAGCAAAAAAATCCCCCAAAAACATGAAAAATCAACTCGAAAATGAAAAGTGTTGATGCTGGAATAACACCTTTATTTTTTAGGGTAAATTTTCAACATGTTTTAAAAATGACAGTGAAAACCAATTTTTTGTGCAAAAAACACCCTGAAAATGAAAAGTTTTGATGTGTTGATGTTGAAATAGCGGTTTGGGTTTTTTTTTTTTTCAACGTTTTGAAATAATGATGTAAATTTTTTTATCACGATTCTGAAAAACATTAAAATTTCAAAAGAATAATGAAAACATAATTTAAAAATTAAAACAATGAAAAAAACAAAAAACAAAAAGTAAATAAAAATGTGTGTTGAAAAAACATATAATGACAAAACAATCAAATATATAAAAGAGACACACACACACATATATATATATACAAAAAACAAAATTAACTTAAAAAAGACAAAAAAATCAATCATAAAAACGTTTAAAAAGAAAAACAAAATTAATTTATAAAAAGATAATAATAATATAATAACATGTTTAAATAAAAAAAACATTTAAAAAAAAATGATAAAATTTGAAAAAAAAAAAAACATCAATTTTAAAAAAATTAGAAAATTAACCCAAAAAAATTAAAACGATAAATAATTTAAAAACAAACAAAAAAAATTAAAAACGATTAAAATAAATAAAAAATATAATAAACATAAAAACATAAACAAAATAATCAAATTAAAAATAATAGTAATAATAATAAATAATAATTAATTAAAAATTAGTAAACATTAATATAAAATCTTTAAAAACAAAAAAAATTATTAACAAAACTTAAAAAAAAAATGGAGGGCAACCTCACATAGGGCCGCACCCCCCAAGCCCCTAGGCGGGGCTGAAGTGTGATAGTCGACTTCAGTCCTGTAGCTCCACCCACCCAAGGTTGCGGCCCCCAGGCCCATGGACGAGGCTGAAGTCTGATATCAGACTTCAACCCCGCCTAGGGTCGCGCCACCCTGGGCAGGGCTGTCCTCCAATTTTATTTTATTTTTGTAAGTTTTTTTAATTTGTAAGTTTTTTTTAAGATTTTAATATTAATGTTTTTAATAATTTTTAATTAATTAATTAATTAAATATATATATATATATATATATATATATATATATATATTTTAATGGTTTTTTTTGTTTTTTTTAAAAATTATTATTATTTTTTTAATTAATAGTTTTTTAAAATTGTTGTATTTTTATAGTTTTTTATTTTCTTTTTATTTTTTATCGTTTACAAGGTAATTATTTTTTTTATTGTTTTTTTTGTCTCTTTTTTTTTAAGTAATCAACATTTGAAAAAAGAGAAATAAGACAACTAGAAAATTCGTTAAGTAATCAACCTTTAAAAAACAATTGGACATAACAAATTTAAAGTGTCAAAAATGTCACATTTAAAAAAGGGGTTGATGTTGCATCAACACGTTTTAAAATTGCATGAAAATCACTAACATTTAAAAACAAATATTTATATTTGATACATAAGAAAATTTAAAGTGTCAAAAATATGTTCCGAAAAAAAAAATGTATTATGAATCATCATTTTTCAAAATCGAGTGATTTTTTTGCTACCTCAAAAAAAACGGGTAATTGTATCAGTTCCCGTTTCAAAGTTTACGTTGTTTAATGCACAAAAGTGTGTATACTTGGTAAGTCTATCAACTACCACCATGATAACACTCTTTCTTTCAGACTTGGGTAAACCTGTGATAAAATCCATTGAGACCTGCCCCCAATGTTGACGTGGAATGGCTAAAGGTTGTAATAGGTTGGGGTCTTAACTATCTCAACTTTATTTTGTTGGCAAATGAAACATATTTCCACAAACTTCCGAATATTAGATTTAAGGTCATCCCAAAAGAAGTCCTTCTTGACCTTGTAATAATTTTTTTAAAACCCTAAGTGCCCTCCTAAAGGAGAGGTGTGCAATTCCAAAAGATTTTTTTTGTTTGAGTTGAGAATTCTTACATATATATAAATAATCTTTGTACCATAATGAGACCTTTTTCCATATAAATGTTTCAGATGTATCAGGGTCTTGCTGCAACTTTTGAATGAGTGTCCACCCTCTTCGTCATTCTTCCATTCCTCCCTTGCTTCAGTTATCTAGTTAGGTTGGATAATAGAAATGGCATAGAGAATTGCTTCCACATCCTCATCCTCATCCTTTCATGAGAGTGCATCAACAACAACATTTTTCTTCCCTTTTTTTATAGAAGATTTCAAAGTCATAACCCAACATCTTAGTGACCCATTTTTGTTTCTCTTCTAAAGATAATATTTGTTCTAAAAAGTATTTAGGGCTATAGTGATTTGTTTTTACGTTGAAGTGTATTCCCATTAGGTAATGACATCGTTGCTTCAAGGCATGTAGTATTGCCAACAATTCCTTCTCATAAATAGGTGTGTGTAAATACTTTCCCTTGATTGGAAAACTTTCAAAAGCAATGGGTCTTCCTTCTTGCATTGAAAAAACACCAATTCCATTTCCCAAGGCATCACATTCCACCATAAAGGTTTTTGTGAAGTCTGGAGTAGCTAAAATCGGAGCTTGGCACATTGCCTCATTAAGATGTTCAAATGACTTAGTTTCCTCTGAAGTCCAAAAAAATGCATCTTTCTTCAGTAATGTTGTTAGAGGTGTTGCTATTTTCCCAAAATTCTTAACAAACTTGTGATAATACCCTGTCAGCCCAAGAAATACTCAAATATGCTTTAGGGTTGTGCAGATTTTCCATTCCACGATGAATTTAATTCTGTTAGGATCTACCTTAACACCCTCATGAGATACAATATGACCCAAATATTCCACCTCTTGTACCCCAAAGAAACATTTGGAGGTTTTTACATACAATTGTTTCTCCTCCAATACTTTGAACACCCTGTCAACATGTTGAACATGATCCTTCCAAGAATTGTTGTAGATTAATATATCATCAAAAAATTCTAACACAAGTTTTCTAAGGGTTTGAAAATTGAATTCATCAAACCTTGAAATATGGAATGTGCATTAGTATGGACAAAAGGATTGACTGAAAATTCATAATGACCTTCATGAATTATGAATGTTGCTTTCAGAATGTCTTCAGTCTTCATTCTAATTTGATGATATCCTTAGCGAAGATCCATCTTGATGAAGCAAATTGCTCCATATATTTCGTCCATCAATTCATCAATGACAGGAATAAGAAATTTATCTTTAATAGTGAGCTTGTTTAGCTCTCTATAATCCAGACATATATGCCATGATCTATCCTTTTTGTGTACCAATATTGTTGGAGCAGATAAAGAAATTTGGCTAGGTCAAATTATACATACCTCTAGAAATTTTGCAACCATACATTCAATTTCACTCTTTTGGGTATAAGGATATATGTATGGTCTGATGTTTTCTTCCTGAAATCAAGTGAATATCATGATCACAAATAGGTGGGAGGCCTAATTTGGGAGTCTCAAATACCTTGCAATGATTGTCCAATATTCTTTGGAGATCTAGAGAAACAAATGATTTCAATGTTTGAACATCTAGTGAGCATAATTGTGCAATTATGCCTCATTGTTATTTCTTCAAAAGCTTTGTCATGCCATTATAGTTTATTATCTTCCCTTGTTTCCTTGTGATTCCCATTAATTCAATTTATTTTTTCTTCCCAGGAAATTTTCAAGAAAAGTTCTTGAAAATTAAAAGTTATCATCCCCAAAGATGTAACCCTTAGACTCCTAATATAACATCAACACCACCCATTTGAAAGGAAAGAATTGGAATATTCAATACATATTCCCTCATTGTTAGATTGATATTATGACACTTCCCTAATTAATTTATAATTCCTCCATTTGCAACCATCACTTGACAATCTAATGTGGGATATAGAAAGCAATTTAATTCCTTGGCTATCTTACAATGAATAAAATTATGGGTACTATCAAAATTTATCAACACTATTACCTTTTTTTCTTGATATATCCTTTTATCTTGAGAGTTTGAGGAGCAGTAGTCCCTGAAAATGCATTACAAGATATGGTTGGATTCATTTCTTCTTTCTCTAGGGTTAGTTCCTGGTGTATATCATCTTATTTTGATATTTATTGTTCTTTTTCTTCTCCTCTTCACAATGTATGTAAAATAATTTCTTCTCAGCACACTTTTGACCCTTAGTGTATTTTTTATCACAACTGTAACAAATCCCTTTAATTTCTCTTTTTTCCTCCAATTGTGATGGTATCAACCTTGTAGGTTGTGGGAGGCTAAGAGTAGCAACACTTTTGTCTTTATAGTTGTGAGTGGTAGACTTCCTTGTTGTCATAATTTTGCTTTCAAATTTTCTTTCCACCTTGAATGCCTTCTCCAATGAATCAGGTTCCCAAATCTGAACCTCATGTTGGATGTTATCCTTTAAAGTTCTTATGAAGACATCAATCCTATGCTCCTCTAGAATATCATTTACTTTGATATTCAATCTTTGGAAGTCCTCATTGTGCTTTGTCATTCAACCCTATTGTTTGAGATTTATCAATTGGCTAAAGAAAGGTAAAGTGATTTATTCTGATAATTGCATCCCCCTGCCTTGCAAGGGTGATTTGGGAAATGCCTTCCCCCAACGGGGCATGGGAAATTTCGAGAATCGCCTTGCACTGGGTGATTCCAAGAATCGTTTTGCCCCACCTTGCAAGGGTGTTTCTAGGAATCTCCTTGCCCCACCTTGCCCCGGGCAATTCCAAGAATCACTTTACTCTTCCTTGCAATTGCCTTGCCCTACCTTGCAAGATAAATTCCAAGAATCGCCTTGCCCTGACTTGCTAAATCGATTCTAGGAATTGCCTTTCCTCGTCTTGTAAGGGATATTTCAGGAATCGCCTTGCCTCACCTTACAAGGGCGATTCCGGGAAATGCCTTGCCCCGCCTTGCCTCAAGATATTATGGGAATCACCTTGCCCAACCTTGCAAGGGTAATTCTGGGAATCGCCTTTCCCTACCTTGCCCTCAGCAATTCTGGGAATTACCTTACCTCACCTTGCAAGGGAAATTCTAGGAATCACCTTGCCCCGCCTTACAAGGGCGATTCCTGGAATCGTCTTACCTTGATTTGCAAGGGAGATTCTGGGAATCACCTTGCCCTCCTTGCAAGGGAAATTTTGGGAATCGCCTTGCCCCGACAGGGTAAGGGAAATTTCAGGAATCGCCTTGCCCCATCTTGCATTAGGCGATTCTGGGAACCGCCTTGCCCCAACTTGCAAGGGCGTTTTCGGGAATCGCCCTGCCTCACCTTGCCCTGAGCAATTTGGGGAATTTCCTTGCCCCGCCTTGCAGTGGAAATTCTATGAATCGCCTTGCACTTCCTTGCCTCGGGAAACTCTGGGAATTTCCTTGCCCTGCTAGGGCAAGGGTGATTTCGGGAATCACCTTGACCTGCTTTTCCTTATGCAATTCTTAGAGTTGCCTTGCCCCACCTTGCAAGGGTGATTTCGGGAATCACCTTTTCTCGCAGGAGTCGCCTTGCCCCACCTCATAAGGGTGATTCCAGGAATTACCTTAACCGGCCTTACAAGGGTGATTCCTTGCCTCGCCTTACCCCACTTTACAAGGGCGATTCTGGGAATCTCCTCGCCTTGCCTTCCCTTGGGTGATTCTAGGAATCGCCTTGCCCTTCCTTGCAAGGGTGATTCTGGGAATCGCCTTGCCTCTCATTGCAAGGGAAATCCTAGGAAACACCTTTCCCCAGGCGATTGCAAGAATCGCCTTACCACGCTTTGCAAGGGTGATTCCAAGAATCCCCTTGCCTTGCTAGGGGAAGGGAGAATCTGGGAATCACCTTGTCCCACCTTGCAAGGGTGATTCCAGGAATCCCCTTGCCTCGCTAGGGGAAGGGCGAACCTGGGAATCACCTTGCCCCACCTTGCAAGGGTGATTCCAGGAATCGCCTTTCCCAACACTTCAAGGGAGATTCCGGGAAATTCCTTGTCCCGCATTTCCTAGGGTGATTTCGGGAATCACCTTGCCCCACCTTGTAATGGAATTTATGGGAATCGTCTTTCCCCACACTTCAAGGGAGATTCCAAGAAATTCCTTGTCCCACATTTCCCAGGGTGATTTTGGGAATCACCTTGCCCTATCTTAGAAGGGTGATTCTGGGAATTGCATTTCCCAGGGTGATTTTGGGAATCACCTTGCCTTATCTTAGAAGGGTGATTTTGGGAATTGCATTTCCCAGCCTTGTAAGGGCGATTCCGGGAACCGCCCTACCCCATCGAGGCAAGGGAGATTCTGGGAATCACCTTGCTCTACCTTTCCTTGGGCAATTTTTGGAATCGCCATGCCCCACCTTGCAAGGGAGATTCCAAGAATCGCCTTGCAAGGGCAATTCCAAGAATTTCCTTGCCACGAGCGATTCGTGGAATTTCCTTGCCCTGCTGGGGTAAGGGCGATTTTGGGAATCGCCTTGCTCTGCCTTGCCTTGGGCGATTCTGGGAATCACCTTACTCGACCTTGCAAGGTTGATTTTTGGAATCACCTTGCCCTACCTTGTAAGGGCGATTTTGGGAATCTCCTTGCCTTGCCTTATAAGAGTGATTCCGAGAATTTCCTTGTCACACCTTCCCCCTGGAAATTCTGGGAATCGTCTTGCCCGACCTTGCAAGGGAATTTCCAAGAGTCACCTTACCTCGGTGGGGCAAGGGAATTTCGGGAATCGCCTTTCCCCTCCTTTCCCCAAACGATTCTGGGAATCGTCTTGCCTCGCCTTGCAAGGGTGATTATGGGAATCACCTTGCCCCACCTTGCCCAGGGTGATTACGGGAATCACCTTGCCCCACCTTGTAAGGTTGATTCTGGGAATCGCCTTGCCCCACCTTGCAAGGGTGATTCTAGGAATCTCCTTGCCCTGTGTTTCCCCGGGAAATTCTAGGAATCTCCCTTCCCTGCCTTGTAAGGGTGATTCCTGGAATCACCTTACCCCACCTTGGCCTGGGAAATTCTGTGAATCGCCTTGCCCCACCTTATCCCGGACGATTCAATGAATCGCCTTGCAAGGGCGTTTTCGAGAATCACCTTTCCCTTTTTGGGCAAGGTTGATTCTGCAAATCCACTTGCCACTTAATACATTAGAAAAGTTTTAAAGTGTCAAAGAAAAGCCCTCTAAAAAAAAGGGTTGATGTTGCATCAACACTTTTCAAAATCAACATGAAAATCACTAACATTTAAAAAAAGATGTTCATACTTGATACATAAGAAAATTTAAAGAGTCAAAAATATGCTCCAAAAAAAAGGTGTATTCTGAATCAACATTTTTCAAAATCAGATGATTTTTTGTCTACCTGAAAAAATGGGTACTTGGTACAATTCTCGTTTGATAGTTTACTTTATTTGTGGATGATCTCATTTTTGGGAGCAACAATGATGAAATGAGTCACAAATTTTCCCAAGATATGTCAAAATAATTTGAAATGTCAATGATTGGAGATCTATCTTACTTTCTTGGACTTCAAGCAACTCAAACCAAAGCAAGAATTTTCATATCACAAGCAAAATATCTTAGGGATATGCTTAAGCGATTTGGGATGGAAAAATGTGTTATTGTGAGCATGCATATGACTACAAGTTTCAACTTAAGTAAGGATGATGAATCTTCTTTGGTGGATACAAATATTTACATATCAATGATTGGAGGTCTCTTATATCTGACAACTTCGTGACCAAACATCATGTAGGCAATAGGCATGGTAGTAAGATTCCAATTAGCTCCAAAAGAAATTATATCACATGCTAGCTACAAAAAGAATATTCAGATACATAAAAGGAACTCTTGTTTTTGGACTATGGTACCCTAAGATCACAAATCTTACCATGACAAAATATATTGATGCAGATTGGGAAGGAAGCATCGATGATCGAAAGAGTACTAGTGCGAATACATTCTTCTTAGGAGATTATCTTGTATCTTGGTTAAGGAAAAAAAATCATATATATCTCTCTCCACAGCTAAATCCAAGTACATATCAACATAAAATTGTTGTACACAAATCCTATGGATTAAGGAAGCCTTGAAGGATGTCAATATAAAAACAAATCAACCTACCAACATCTATTGTGACAATACCAGTGCAATCAACCTCTCAAAGAATCTAGTCATGCATTAAAAAACAAAACAAATCCCAATCAAGTACCAGTTTCTTTAAGTACAAGTTGTAGAGAAGAACATCAAAATGGAATATGTCAACACTAAAGAATATACTGCAAACATATTCACAAAACCCCTACGTCGAGAAGAATTTGAATATCTTCATCAAAAGATGGGGATCATCGCTCTTGCATCCCATTAGAGCATCCATTTTCTATTGATCTCAAATGGGGAGAGTATGATGAGGGGAGCAGTCTGATGATAGGAGGAGTAGCATGATGACAGGGGGAGCAACACCATGATGACAGGGGGAGTAGCATATGAGGAGATTGTTACCATCAATAACAAATGGGGAGATTGATGGAAGAGTAATTTTGTGTTGATGTCAAAGGATGACTTGATGAAGATAAGAATTCCATAAACTCAAAGAACACATTCATCCCTTTCTAATGAGCTATAGCATGCCTCCTCAATCCTCTCCAATAAGGAGAAATAATGTTTTTATGTAGAGAAACCAAGTTATTTTCTCCTCTTCAAGTCGACCTACCTTCAGATCAAGTTGGCCCTCCTAGAGACATGATGGTTCAATAAGGGCTCGACCATTATAAATACACAACACATCTCCTCCATTTTCTCATCCAACTCGACCAAGGAAGAAAAGAATAAGAAGCTCAAATCTGAGGTAGAGAGATAAGGTTCATATCTCATGAACCAAGAAGAAAATTAAGAAAAATCAGTGGTGGTTTTATCTTTATTTTTGGATCAATGTTTATTGGTGGGTTTCTCAACAGGTTTTGAAGCAACCTCTTGTTGGGTAGCGTTCTTCTCTTTGTTACACTTTATGGAGAAGAATTTAGATTTTTAGACCTATTCTTTGCCTACAATTTGGCTTATGGAAGAGGAATAAATTTGGCCTACTCTCTACAATTCGACCTGTGGTAGGATAGACCTAGTCCCGATGGTAGGAAAGACCTCAGCCTCTGATTTTCAACCCCTGAAATTCGACATAACCTTTCTCAGACTTAGCCCTGTGACTTAAAGAATCTTTGAGAAAAATTTTGGAGTTGTTTTCAAGCCCTTGAAGCAGAATTGGGACTAGACTCTGAAGTAACTTTATAGCATATTTTGAATACATTTTGGAGCATCTCTTCAAACTTTCTTTGAGGCAAATTTTGAACCAACTCTTGAAGAATTCCATGAGGTGTTTGAAGCAGCCTTGAAGCAATATTTGAAGACCAACACTTGAAAACATGTTGTAGTAGACTATTGAGCAACGTTGTTGGCACTTTGTTAAAGAAACCTTTGGATGCCTTTGTTGAAGCAGCCATTAGAAGCCTTGTTGAAGTAGACTTGAAGCATTATTGGAGTAGGCTTGAATAAACCTTCTAGTCCTTTTTGAAGTGTATCTAGAACTAATTTTGGAGACATCTTGTATAAGTTGATTTTTGAAGTCTATTTGGAAAGTTTGGAGCCTAGGAGGATTAGAGTCTTGTTGTTCCACCAACAAATCCCCTATATTTTTGGTCAAAATGAAGAGGCCACCACTTAAAATTTAAAATTTTGAATAATGAATGGGCTTTTGGCATGCCCCACTCATAAAGTTTGACTATCTTCACCTATTTTGGCGCCTCGTTTAATGACTTGTTCTCTTGAGTTGTTTGATGAGAATTAACTTAATTGACTTCCGGTGCGATATTTTTATAATTTATGCCCCTTTTGAAAATATATATATTAACTTATATATGTAAATTATGTAAGTTACTAAATATATTATATTACAAATTGCAAATGCAAATGTCTTATATGTAATTTAATATGTTGTAGCCAAATTCTGCGAAGTGAAAATGATAAAGGCTCCTCAAACAAAAGCCATAAAATGTTGAAAGGAAGGCATTGAGTCTTTAAGTGGTTTGCTTCTTTGCAAGGAGGATAATATTTTCTTTGGAGCCTGTGATATCACGCGATGAATTTTAATAATTTTTTGTTTAAAAAACGAATTTCATGCAAAGATTGGTCTTTTATGAGCCAATTTGTATTATGAGCCTTTTATACCGAAGTTATTTTTATTTTTAGACCATTATCCACCAAGAACTTCGCATAAGTGCCAAGCATACCAAAAAGCATGATTGCGTTTGTGTTTATTGACACCAATGAAGCACGTTCCCTTCTAAATGTGGGATATTTGCTCACTACTTAAAAAAAAAAAAAATATCTACGGCCCACCCAGAGGTTTGTGCATACATGCAAATATCAAGGTCGAAGGCCCATACTCTCTGCGAGAGTATTCCTATGTCATCGTTATGCATGGAGTTTATATATGCCCATATACCACCTGCGAGTGACCTTGGAATGTCTATTTCAAAGCACAAGACCGCCGAGAAGGCCTTTCATCTCCAAACAATATTTTACGACCAGCAAAATATGTATGATGAAGCCTACGCAACAATCTTCATTATCATCAGATAAAAGGAACAATGGACCCAACCTTATCATCCGATTTCCTGAGCATACATTTGAAGTTTTGGCTCGAATCAATGAGGCAATGAAGCATTGAAGATTATATGTCTTGAGTAAAGCTACAGTAATACATACCACTCATAAACCATTGCAATTTCTGTAGAAAGTCAAAATGTAGAAAGCAAGTTATGCCAATGGGAAGTCTTATATGTGGCAATTTAATCTTCTTATCAAATACAAGAGAATTTACATTAAGAGAAAGATAACGTTTTGTTTGTTGTTGTTGTTTTTTTTTACAATTGGAGAAATCCGTTCTATCAATCATCATTCAATAATAGAAGCAAGACCATGGGATAGTTCTATCCATGATCATTCAATAATCGAAGCAAGACCATAGGATAGAAAGCAGGACAATAGTTCTTTGCAAAGAACTTCAAATGATTTTATACAATTAGTTCCATAGTGATGTAAAAGATATAAATGCCCAACTTTATAATTTAATAAACGTCATAAATCACAAAAGTTATAAGTTCATTCAATAATAGAAGCAAGACCATGGGATAGTTCTATCCATGATCATTCAATAATCGAAGCAAGACCATAGGATAGAAAGCAGGACAATAGTTCTTTGCAAAGAACTTCAAATGATTTTATACAATTAGTTCCATAGTGATGTAAAAGATATAAATGCCCAACTTTATAATTTAATAAACGTCATAAATCACAAAAGTTATAAGTTCTTTAATAGAATTATGTGAAACCCCTTTAGAGAATAATACAAGTCGAATTATGTGAAACCTCTTTAAAAGGTGCTGGAGTGGCTGTCAGATATACATAGTTTTGTTTAAAATTGGAACACAACTTATTAGGACCAAACTTCCCATCTTAATCATTAAATCACATCCATGAAACTTTACACTAAGAATTATGACTTCGACATTCAGACTTGCATCTAATGCAATGAGGAGCTCTGCTCCTTACAACGATTGCAAATTCAAGTTCTTTGTAAACTTTGCAAGCAATAGGGTTGTATTGTACAATGCAGGATTGATCAACTTCGGTAGGTCTATGGTTCTTCTTAGAAATGTATGAATTGGGAAAGTGTGGTCACCTCTATAAAATACCGAGCTATTTTTTGGTCATTATCACAGAATACCTGTTCTGAAACCCATAAAGCATAAAATATCTAGGGTGTTTCTTATCATACAACTCGTTGATGTGATCAATTTCATCACATTGAAATTGAACAATTTCAATTTCATCAATGGCAGATATTCTTTGTGTTTGCATACAAAATATTGGGCCTTTTTCTTACACATTTTTTAGGAGAAGCAGGAATACACATTGTCACAACAAATCCATCAGAAAATGTCGATTTATCATGCAGCAGTCAGCGTTAAAATGTGCAGGGTTGAATGTATCAAGAAGTGCCAAAACTAATCAACGGCCGTAAAGTTTCATGCCCCATATTGAGACAAGCGATGGGTCATCTCTGGTTGAACTTTAACGGAGGAGGGTGTGGCAAAATCGTTTCGCCAACCCGCCCATCGTGTGATCAACAGTGGGAATTCATTGTAACACCCCTCACCCCACCTTCCAGATACAGATCTTGTAACCAATACAATGAATGGTGTCACTAATGATTATCAAATGTTCATCACTGGGATAAATGCCAGAGAGAAGATCCCGCATTTTGAAGAGCTGACAGGTATACTGATGCAGGAAGAAGAGAGGATATCAACTCTGAAGCCCTAGAGTGTTGATCTTGCATTAATGGCGAAGAAAAACTACTTCAAAGGGAAAGGAGGTCCACAACAGCGAAACAGAGCAAGTTCACAGAAACGATCATATCAGACTCAAGGTATGCATCCCAATAAAAACTACTCTGAAACTAAATGTTTTTATTGCGAAAAATTGGGTCATATTGCCAGGGAATGTAGGAAAAAGAAATATCATGAAGAACAACAGAAGCCAAAAATACATGCAAGTCATCTCGCAAATGGTGATCAAGAACAGAATTTCAGATTGTTCGTGGCAGATTGTGATGAAAATATTGATGCAGACATCTGGTATGTAGATTCAGGAACATCAACACACATGACAGGGAATAAGCACTGGCTAGAGGATTTTAAAGAAATCAATGAAGGTGCACAGATTTACCTAGGTGATGACAGAAGTCATCAAATCAAAGGGTGTGGGAAAGTTTTTGTCATTCTACCTAATGGTAATATCAAACAAATTTTTAATGTTATGTATGTTCCTGGTATAACAAAGAACCGAGATTTGAAAGTTGAATTTTTAAAATCTAACTGTTACATTAAAGATTTGTTAGATGACATGCAGACAATTGCTACTGGAATCCGAACAGGAGGACTGTACAAGTTGGATGTGAGACCTGCACCAGTTCGAGCATTGACAACAACGAGCCTGACTGCAGAAGAGATTTGGCATCAGATATTTGGCCACATCAACTACAATGATTTGTTGTTATTACAAAAGAAGGAAATGGTAAGAGATCTTCCTATGCTAAAGCAAGTATATAATGACTGTGATGCCTGTACTTTAGGAAAAATGCATAGAGAAGAATTCCCTGTTAGAGTAGAAAAGAAACAAAGGGATATACTGGAATTAGTGCACACAGACCTTTGTGGACCCATGTAGACAAAATCATTAGGAGGTGCACTATATTTTCTACTGTCTATTAATGACTATACAAAGTTTTCTTGGGTGTATTTCTTAAGTAAGAAGAGTCATACATTCAAATACTTTAAGCAGTTTAAAAATATGATAAAAATTCTTTGCTCTGATCAAGGGGGAGAATACAGGAAGGATGAGCTTATCAGATATTGTAAAGATCATGGAATTTTGCAGCAGTTCACAGTACTCCATACTCCACAGTAGAATGGAGTAACAGAAAGAAAGAACAGAACTCTAGTGGAATGTGCTAGAAGTATGCTGAAAGGTAAGAATCTGTCGAATGGTTTTTGGGCTGAAGCAATGAATATTGCAGTTTATTTGAAAAATAGGAGTCCCACAAAAAGTCTTAAGTCTAAAACTCCTTTTGAAGCATTATATGGATATAAACCTGCAGTAAAACACTTAAGAATATTTGGATCTAAAGCATTTTCCCACATTCCAAAGGAATATAGAAGAAAATTAGATTCAAAAGCCATCAAATGTACTTTAATAGGGTATTGTTCGTCATATAAAGCATACAAATTATTTAATCCCTCTACTCACAAGATTTTTGTTAGTAGAGATGTTAAATTCCATGAGTAGGATCATGAAGAACCTGATGAGCACTATGAGGAATGGGACATTCTATACTTTGTGGAAGAAGAAGCAGAGAACTATTAGGGTCAGCAGCAGACAAAGGCAGAGGATGAACAACAACAACAACAACAACAGTAGCAACAACAGCAGCAGCAGGAAGAAAAAGTAAATGATGATCAAATAAGGTTTGAAACCACCACCCCACCACTCAGGAGATCAGGTAGGAAAGCTCAAATGCCTGCAAGATGTAGAGAAAATGCTTTTATAACCAGTATGATGATTGTGGTTGAACTGTCTAGTTATAAAGAAGCAAATGAAAGCAATGAATGGAAAACAACGATGGAACAGGAATATGATTCAATAATCATAAATAACACTTGGGAATTGGTTGAACTTCCTAGAGGAAAACAAATTGTAGGTTGCAAATGGTTATATAAACCGAAAATTAATGCAGATGGAACTATAGAAAAACTGAAAGCTAGGTTGGTTGCAAAGGGGTACACACGAAAAGAAGGGATAGAATATGAAGAAACCTTCGCCCCTGTAGCTAAATTGAATACCATCAGAATGTTAATCACTTTAACTACTAAGAAACATTGGATGATGCACCAAACATATGTAAAGTCGACATTTTTTAATGGAGAACTAAAAGAATAGGTTTATCTAGACCAACCAAAAGGGTTTGTCGAGAAGGAAAAGAACATTTAGTCTGTAGATTGAAAAAAACACTTTATGGACTAAAACAAGCTCCCAGGTCGTGGTATGAGAAGACCGATTCATTTTTTCTACAAGATGGCTATAATAGAAGTAAAAATGACCCTAATCTTTACACCATGAAAGATGAACAAGGGTGTGTAGTGTTGATTTCATTATATGTAGATAATTTTGATAATTACAGGTGATGCTACATATCTAATTGATGAAATCAAGCAACAGATGTCACGGATGTTTGAGATGAAGCACCTTGGTGAACTCAGATACTGTTTAGGTCTTGAAATCTGAAGAGATTTAGGTCAAACATTTCTGTCTCAAGCAAAGTATGTAAAAGGCTTGTTAGAAAAGTTTAGAATGGATCAGTGTAACCCTGCACTGGTACCATTGCAAGAAAACATCAAATTGCAGTGTGAGGATGGCTCAAAAGCGATGGATGCAACACTTTACAGACAACTGGTTGGGAGTCTAATCTACCTAACCACCACCAGACCTGATTTGGCTTATGCAGTCAGTGTGCTAAGCCAATTTATATCGAAACCACTTGAAAGCCATTGGAATGCAGCGAAGAGTGTTTTGAGGTATCTACAAGGTACTGAAGATTATGGAATTATTTACGCTGACTCTTCTGATGTTAGATTGGTAGGATTTGCATATTCAGATTGGGCAGGAAATGTAGATGATCGCGGATCTATAACATGTTATGCATTTAGTCTTGGATCTGGGGTGATCACATGGAGCAGCAAGAAGCAGAACACAGTCTCCTTGTCCTCAACAAAAGCAGAGTATCAAGCCATGTGTGCAGCAATGTGTGAGGTAGTTTGGTTGCGGAGACTTCTCCAGGATTTTGGGGAAGAACAAATAGTCGCAACAACAATCAGATGTGACAATCAGAGTTCAATCAAGCTGGCCAATAATCTGGTGTTTCACAAAAACACTAAACATATTGATACTCAATTCCACTTTGTTAGGGAGAAAGTGCAATCCAAAGAAATTCATCTGAAATATTGTAATACATGTGATAATGTTGCAGACATTTTCACTAAGCCTCTTGGAAAAGTTAAGTTTCAAATGTTTAGGGAGATGTTAGGCATATATGTGAACCCATTCTCCATTAAGGGAGAGTGTTGAAGATAATGGAGAATATCTTAGAATAGGTAAAGTTGGTTCATGTAACCTCAGGATAGGAATTAGTTTCTATTTCTTAGGATGCTGTTCTTACTTCCCTAAAACCATGTCTTCTATTTAATGTGTAATGTGCATGAACAATGTAGAGCATTCTGCAGAGCCAGACTCTCCTGGTTCAGGGTCTCTTTCGTAGAGCTAACCAGTGGGTTTTATTCTTTTAATACAAACATTGCCATTTTTATTAATGAGTGTGGGTGTGGAGATGGATGAAAACACGGAATTTGAAATTTTAAAATCCAAATATATTTTATTCTTACACTTAACTATAATAATCCAAATATATTTTATTCTTACACTTAACTATAATATTATTATATACCTGCTGCCGCGTATATTACATACAGTTTTATGTGTGATTAGCTAATTATGTTTTATTAAAGAAAACTACAACTTTATAACTTTTCTGTAATTTAATATTATAAATTGAGTTTTATTATTTTTTTATAATTTTTAAATATATTTATTTTAAATGTGATTGATTGAACCTTTATTTTGAAACAATTATACTTCTATCATCTTAAATAACATAACATGTATATTTCAATTTAATATCCAATCAGAAATACTGAGATTCGTGGTAAGATTAATGAATGAAAACAATACGGCCTTGCCTTCCAATATATATGTCCACTTATGGTCACTGTCGTTTGTTGAAAGGCGAGAAAAGTTGGATTTGGTGCCGCTGATGCATGTCATCCCCACGGAACTGTCCAAAAAAACCCCTGCTAAGAATATTCTTCCCTCTTATCCATTCGCGGGCGTAGACACATCAGTCTTGGTGGTGAGCCCACCACTGGTACCATAACCCATTCTTTTTCACCGGATTCCTTAATTAAGAGTTATTGCTGAACATTTATAACTCCTAATTAGCCCCCCCGTGGCACGTTAAAGCCGTTTCGGAATTTACCTTTAAATGAAGGAAACAAACGGCAGTCTGTCGTTTCGTTGACTACTTCTGTTACCTCTTACACGTTGTTTTGTATCTGCAAATTTATTATTCTGTAACAGACGCGGAGGAGTTGCCTCGAAAGTTATAGAAATTCCGGTGATATTTAGAGAAAATCTAGCAAAGATTTTTGTAAATCCAAGTTATAATTGTTAAACTTCAAAATTTTAAGTGTTTTAAATGTTTTTGATAGTGCTGAATCCATTTCCACTATCAAAAACACGATTCAAACACCGCATTTACAAGATTTTTTGAAATCTTTTTACCTAGATTCTAGCCACTTTTAGCCGTACGAGCAATTCCTCCGCCTCCTTAAATGACTCCTTTATTATTTTCACACTTTTTCGCCCAGGAGTATCCTCTTTAAACAAAACATTAATATAAGACATAAATTAGAGAGGTAACACTCCTAAGCATTTATATTTATTTAAGAATAGTTAAGTACTATGGATGGACTTTATCACTTGACCCCATTCCACCCCACCATTCACATTGTTAAAAAATATGGTGCAACTCTGAGATGTCCTCCACCCATGGTTTATAAAGATCCCATGTACTTGAAGAATTGTTAGACGGATTTAGAACATTTGGTCATTTGCAACATTTGTTACTTTTAGTGGCTTCAACTATCCACCCATCATCGTTGTTCTCTTAGTGACCGAGTGCTATGAATTCGTGGTGTGAAAGCAAACTGTTCTCCTTACAAATTGCACCTCTAATTTCAATGGTTTGAGCTATTCACCAGTCACTCATATTGTTTCAACTGGTTTGAGTGCCATGAATTCATGCTCTAAAAGCAAAGTGGAGTGGGTTTCAACTAGTTAATTTGAGTGCCATAAGGTGTTTACAAGATGTTGTGGGTTTTTATGCTAACAATGAAGCTTACACGATGTAATTGCCTGCCCATTAACATAATCCTTATTTGTTGCTATATGAATACATTTATGATGATTGTCCAACATATTATGATACTTATGCTAATGGGGTGTTGATTGCCCAACATATTATAATACTTATGCTAATGGGGTGTTCACAAAGGTAGTGAGCCAAATAAAAAACGATACATGTGATGTGTTTCTATGACTTTAAAATGTCCTTTGTGTAGGTGTATGTTTGTGCTAATAAACAATACCCTGAAGTATTGGCAAAGAATAAGGTCAAAGGTCAGATGGATAATAAAAAATCTTTTTTGATTTATTTTTGCTCAAATGTAAATCATTGTGGGCTAATGCCTAATGATTTAGGCAATGTTGTTCTAGTTTATTTTCGCTCAGAAGTGCAATTAGTGCTTACACCAAATAATCTACAACAAATTTTGGATTTTATTTTTGCTCAAAAGTGCAATTAGTGCTTACACCAAATAATCTACAACAAATTTAAGTGAACTAAAACCATAAATATCATGTGTTCTCATTTATTGATGTATTGTTCTCGTGAATTTGGATTAAACAAAAAAAAATCGAACTAAAACCATAAATATCACGTGGTCTGATGTATTGATGTATTGTTCTCGTGAATTTGGATTAAAAAATAAATAAATCTATTTAATTAGAGTTGTCTTTTGTGCAATTTTTTGAAAATTTTGTGGTGAAATCTTGATTTGTGTTATTTAAACTAGTTCTTTGACTGCATATATGGATTCAACACCTTGAAAAACCCCTGGGTTACCCATCAAACTTGTGATTTCAATGAATTTTTGTTTTTTAGAGAAACTAGACCTGAAAAATCCACAGAAAAAACTTCTGATGGGACCAGCCTAAAGTTCCGCACGGTTCTGCACAACAAAGATTTTAAATAGTACAATATTACATTAATCACTGATTAAATGATTAAACAATGATTTTCTTGTGGACTTAACAGTTGCGGTTAGAGATTAATCTTCGGATGATTCTGGACTTTGTTAAGGTGGCATTTATGACAATCTTTAATGTCACTGTGCTGGTGGTACTTACCTTGGTTTGCGTTTTTTGCTCCTCGGTCTATGCCAAAACCCTTCCTCTTATTGTTCCTCTGTCATTTTTGTTCTGCGTTTCTACTGTGCTGAGGGTTTGGTCTGAATTTTTTTTTTATGCTGCAAATGCATGATATTAAGCTGCGACTTTGCGCGCACCAGTCATGGACTACACTGCCTATGAGTACGACACCTGCGTTTATCTGGGTGACTTGTGGGCTCGACTCCTTGAGCATAGGGTAATGACTCTGCTCGTTTGCGTAGAGAAATAGTCACAGTATGTCCTATTCAATTACTTGGCTTGTTCTCGCTTCACTGCTATTGTTCATTAATGGTTATCCCACTGATTAGAGTTGATTCATGTCGTGCATGCTACATGTCATGTCTACAGTGGCCTCCTCTTGTTCGCGATTTCGCTCAGGTAACTTAATTTTCCATGATTTTTTTCCTCCTCCTCGCCTTACACTGGTTCTAACGATCTTGGCTCCTCCGTCTCAGGTTGTCACTGTGGCTTGTGATTTCTGGTTTTGCTTTTTTCTTGCGCGGCCAAAACTCCAGGTAATATCTTCCCGCAATGTACTAACAATTCTCTACCCTTCATTTATTTCTTCCAGTTGACAATTGGCTAACAGTCTTGCCCTATTTTGGTTGTGCAGGTTGGGGTTTGGTTCTTGGGTGTGATTGGTATGAACGCCACGGTCCTTGTTCCGGTAGGCTCTGCCACTGTCTCGACTTATTTTCTTATGCTTAGTTTGTGTCGATTTAATGGGATTGAGTCCCTGTATTTCTTTGTTAATATGCCTCTATCGTCGTTATGCGACCTGGGTTGTTGGCACAAACTCTCGTTTGATTCTGCAAAATTTTGTAAGGTTACAATGATTTTGAATAGGCTCTAGTGCCTCCTTCCTTCTCCTATTGTGTCATATTTGTAAATCCTTCAATCCTATCCCAAGTTGTTCTTAAGGGGGGATGTTAGGATATTCCGACACATAGGAAATAGTTAAGGATAACTTGGTCTAGTGTAGAGTTAGGTAAAGTGTGTTTCTTTACTATGTACTTTTGTAACTTATAATCCGACGGGCACGATATGTAGTGATCTGACGGTTCATTCTCTCCTCAATATTACCGACACTTGATCCGTGGCTTAACACCCGATTGGTCCATGATCTCTATTTAAAGAGCATGGAGGGTCATTTGTAGGTTAACTGTTCATGAGAGAAGCTTATGTAAAATTTCATTTTTTTATTAATAAATTGCCTGAAGTGGCTGCGTTGGCTCAGGCTGTGAACTGTTTCCCTCTTT